>JAJONZ010001470.1:0-22175 GCA_029582445.1 Solanum paucissectum | reverse complement strand
TGATTCTCTTCTAATAATTCAACTTTAATATGTTTGTAATACATTTTTAATTCAAGTTTAATTCATTTTGCAGTTTCTTATGTCTCTTTATTTGTTACGATTAAATTACTAGTCTAATTAATTATTGATACAAGTTTTATTCAATCTAATTTCATTGACTACTCTACGAAAGAAAAGGAAAAAGAGCAATAGTAAGAGAGGGAGGAAGAGCAACAAAAAAGAAAGGAAGGGAGAAGGAACAACAGAAAGAAAAAAAAAAGAAAAAAATAAGGAAGGGAGAAAGAGCGAGAAAGAGAAAAGAGAGAAAATAAAGAAGTTGTTATAAATGGTAATAATTAAAGAGTATATTTAAAATAAGTAATTATTTTTTAAAAGGGATCCACTCAAGTAATTAATCCTTCATATTATGTCTTTTTGTTAGTTCGTTATATGAATGACTTGGACTTGTCTCTATATTGTCTCTGCCTGGTTTGATCATTTGTATATAATTGTTTATTTTATGTCGGTTTGTTAGTTCGTTATATGAATGTCTTAGATTTGTCTCTATATTGTCTCTACCTAGTTTGGTCGGGTTGGATGGGCCTCTTGGTTGTTGTGATATGTAGCAGTGCAGCGGTGATTACCGTTCTTGTACTTCGGTTAGTTGAATTATGTAGTGTACTCTTGTAGTGATTAGCCTATTGGGCTAGCACTTCAACTATGTTCCTTTGTCTGAGTCACTTGCTTCTTATATTCTATTCCTTGTCTTTGCTCACATTTATTGTTCGATAATTTTTCTTTAGCGTCTTGTACTATACATTCCCTTTTTACTTGTTATTTATACTTTCCTTGTCTTGGGATCGCAGTGGGCCTAAGCCTACTAAGCAGAGGCGAATCTAGGATTTTTCAAACATGGGTGCACCCAGAAAAATGTATTAAGTGGGAATTGATCCGAACATGGATGCATCAAGAAAAATGTATTAAGTGAGAATTGATTCTTCATCCTCAAGGTAAAAAACTCAATATTTAATCATGTGGACCAGATAGACTTCTTATAGCACGGGTGCAAGAGTATAATAATATACAAATTTTAGAAAATATATACATAAAATATCTAGTTTTACGAAGAGACCACGGGTTCCGGTGCCCTATTTTTTGCACCTAAATTCGCCACTGCTACTAAGTACTTCTTGTTGGTACTCATTACATTCCTCCACACTACAGATCATAGTACGAGTTCTCGTCATTGTTATGTGCCTTGTGTGTAACAGGTTTTGCATTTAGAGGCTGGATTGAGCTCCTTCTCGCCTTTGACGTGTACCTCGTGCGTAGAAGACCTTGGATTCAGAGGGTGGGGTGAGCTCCTGATGTTCGGAGTTTCCATTCCCCCTCTGTTTTTGCTAGGAGTAGTCATGATTTTCCATTCAAAGATATATATATATATATATATATATATATATATTGTGTGTGTGTTATTATCTTGTACTCTATTGAAATTAGCAGCTCAACTACCTATTGATACCAAATCGTGAGGATATTCTTTTATATATATATATATATATACTAGTAAGGTATTGAAATTAATATTTAATATTTATGTACAAGTAAAAGTAGTAAATAACTAATCTTTATGAGTTATCGGATTACCCAAAGATTCAATATTAATAACCAATATTGAACCGATAACCCTTTTTTTTTATAAAACCATTTAAAATGTTAACCCAATAACAATAAATCGATAACATTTTTTCGATTCGGTTTATAGGTCGGTTCGATATTTGCACACTCCTAACTCTCACATTAAAAAATACTTTCCAACAAAACCGACTTTGTATCTATAGAAACTCGAATCTAATACCTCTAATTAAGAAATAATTAGTATTCTGCTGCATGAAAGACTTCTATTGCATAAATGTCAATAAAGGAAGAACACCACAACCAGTGGCGGAGCCAGGAATTTCACAAAGGGTGTCCAGAAATAGCACAACAAAAGCTCTTTTCAAAAAGTAGAACTAGTGAGATTCGAACATGAGCATTTTCTCATTCCAAGGAGGTGAAACCACTAAGCTATAACGGCTTGTTATGTTAAGGGTGTCCAAAATATGTTATTTAATCATTTCATGTATCATTTTACTAGTACATACGGTATTTTTTTTCTGACGAAGGGTGTCCAAATTGGACACCCTGACCACCATGTGGCTACGCCACTGACCACAACTAAGAGGTGTTTGAATTGACTTGAAAGTTAGTCAAACCTACTTTTAAATCACTTTTTGACTTTTGGAAGTGTTTGAAAAATATAAAATAACTTAAAATAAATCAAAAAATGACTTAAAATAAGTTATGGAGTATTTTGCAAGGTAAGAGATAAACTTAAACTAAGTTAAAAATAAAAAATAGATTTCTCCATACTTTTTATTTTTTGACTTAAAAGTCATTTAAGTTTAACTTTTTATTTTTGAGTTAAAAATAATTTTTGTAAACCTATCCTTACGGACTCTAAAAACATGACGAGGAAAAGTTCAACAATTAAAACACAATAATATATATATATATATATATATATATATATATGAGGATAAAAGTACTTTATTCACTATCAATGATTTTTATTGTTACCTTTTAATTTATACCTTTTTTTATTCTTTCAATGGATTTTGCCTTATGGGCAAGATTGATTGTAGTTTTAAAACAATCAAACTTAAATAGTAGTTAATTATAGGTGCCCACGTGGACATAAAAAATAATGCAAAATTATAAATGGTAATGTGTCCACGTGGGCACATATATACCTTTAAAATACACTATTAAATAGTTCAGGGGGTAAAAAATACGGTATTAAATAGTCTAGGGAGGTAATAGGTCCTTATGAAAGTTTAGTATCGCAACAGCAAATCCGACCAAAGTTGGGGTATTTTTCAGACCCTTATCCATTAATTATATATGTGATTTTTTTTTGGAAGTTGTCACGTTAAAAATGGAGATAGTAATAGTAATAATAATACAATTCCTATTGTTTTAATTTTCTTGATTCTCTAACTATGAAATAATTACTAATAAAAATAATATAGTTCAAAAAATAATAAAAGTAAACTTTATTATTAATAGAACACCTTTAAGACATAGAAAATATATTTCTTTCTCTTTCAATTTCTCTTAGGGAGAACAATTTAGTTCTTTTAAAAAAATGTCAAATGTATGAAATTGAGGACGAACAAAAGGGACGAACAATTTAACAATTGATTAACATTTAACTATAGAATTCGAAATAGTTGAACTGAAATATCGAATACCAAATTAAAAAAAAAAACTATAAGCTTTTTCCTTTCTAGATGTTATTTTATTTTTCAATCTTATAATTCCTCCCCCTCCCATGCGTCAAATAAGTAGAATAGTAGAGGAAATTAACACATTCAGCCACAGTTTAGGGACCAATTGAACGATTTCTGTAAGGAACAAATATTAGTGCCACCGTCCAACAATAGTTATTCATTATATTATTCTGGAATATTTAACTATACTTGTTCACTTAATGAAATTAATGGATAATTTTATATTTAATTTTTAATTTACCTCTAATCATTAATTATAATATTTTTTATTATATTTTTCAAAATAATGTATTTATTATATTTGAGGAAGGATTACCTTCTATTTATTACTAGGTAAATTACCCGTGCTTCGCACGGGATTAAACTCTTTTATTAAGCTTACATATGATTATTCAGTAATATTTGTATTTTCGATACATACTCTACATTGTCAATAACATTTTATTTTAAGGCAAAGCATTCCTCCGAAATCTTAAAGCGCTATATTAATAACATAAGCATAAACTAATGTCTGTAAAAAAAACATACGCGGATTTGTAACAATAGAATGAAACAGAAAGGAAAAACTTGAGTCCACTGAATGCACAATGTCTCCTTAAGGAAATTATTCCCCTCTAGTACCTGAGGTTTAAAGGAATAGATTCTCTCAGGATAGAACGATTCTATTCACCAGTGTATTTATACAAATACAATGATTGTAGTAAGTCACTCAACAGGAGAAAAGTACATGAATATTTATTTGTGCAGAAGAAGAAGAAGTTTAGAATTTTCGTTGTTTTAAAATGAGAGGAAACCCCTCTATTTATAGACAACAAAGGGTAGTGTCAACAAATGTTTATTGTGCTTTATCGGAAATGTCACAACTCTCTAGAAAAGTTACAACAATTTGGAAAGGTCACAACCTTTCATAAAAGTCACAACTTTTCACAAAAGTCACAACTCTTCACAAAAGTCACAACTTTTCATTAAAGTCGCAACCCTTCATAAAATTCCAAACTTTTGATAAAAAGTCACAACGTTTCATGAAGGGATATGCTAGTTTTGAAAATAAATAAATTTAAAAAGGAATCCTGGTTTGTGATGGTGCCACGTAGGCGGGCTTAAGGTTCTCTTATATATATATATTTTTTTTTTCTCTTATATAATAAGAGGGAGTTAAGTAGCTCAACCAGGCAGGAGGTCAACATGCCTGCCTGGCAGCTTTAGAGGATAATTTGGTAATTTCAATAACTTGGAATCATATTATTGGTCAACAGAAACTAATGTTGTCCAATTAATGATATAATTTTGAGTTGTAGTGACAAAATTACCCATCACATCTCATGTAGCTTTTGCTCGCCTCTGTCTTTATTTTTATTTTCTTTAATTGAACAGCCACGTGTATTCTAAGAAAGGTTATTTTGAAAAGGCAAATTAGATTTCTATTGCATTATTACATGAAAAATTATTCTATAATAATAATAATTTTTAACTTAAAATATTTAAAAGGCATAAAAAATTTAGTGCATTGTAAAAATTTTATTAGTACTACATAAATTAGAAAAAAAGAAAATAACAAATATTATTTATTATGTCATAAAAAGATAATATAAATCAGAATAACTAACAATACGATCTGGAATAGGAGTAACGAGTATCACAATAATTAATAACTTAAATATTTCAAAGTCATATAGAAAATTTGATTGACCCTCAAAAATTTCATCAGCGCTACATAAATTGAAACAAAATAGGTAATATGTATTATTAGGTAATATATATTATTGAAAATGACATAAAAAGCACTATAAATCATAATAATCAACAACTTACAAGTTTTGAAGACATATGAGAGAAATTACGTAAAAAATATTATAAATTATAATAATTAATAACTTAAAATATCTCAAAATAAAAATTTAATAAACTCTCCGAATTTTATTTATGTCACATAAATTAAAACAAAAAAAATACATATTGGACCCGTGCTAGCACGGGCGCATGTGTCTAGCATATATATATATATATATATATATATATATAGATATGATACTAGGTAGGTGAACTACCACAATTAGGCTACATATCATTACAAATTTAGCTTAGAATTTATAATGAAGTTACAACTTATTAAATCTAGAATTAGTGAATATACTGAATGTTATTGAGAAAGTGAATTTTATTAATTTACACACATATATCAACTTGTAATCTATTCCATTCGCTTTGAAATAAAGAATTTCATTTTACTTCTAAGGTTTCACATTACACTCAAAGAAAATTATTATTTGGACAATTTCTTCCCTAAGGTATTGAATTGAGTATTCCCTTTTCTTTTTGCTTACATATAACATTGGCTAAAATAAAATGTATGTTCTTATACTCCTTCAGGATGCCTCTTTAATTTACTATTAAAAGTGCAACACAACTCTACTATGACATACAAATGTGAGTGTAACTTTTAGGGAAAGTCAGAAGAAACATTGATGGAAAGTTAATGTTTGTGATCTGTTAACAAAGTTAACGTCTTTTAGTAATTAGATCAAAATCTCATAATTTGGTTAATTTGAGGTTAGATGTGAATAGTCAAATATCACATAGATTAAAAGTGAAATTCGGCAATAACACAAGCACTAAAAATGTCGTTTTCCCATAAATTCATTAAAAGTGAAATTCGGCAATAACACAAGCACTAAAAATGTCGTTTTCCCATAAATTTATGAAGCATCAGGTTACTTATTATATCTTGTGATTGATCCCAAAAGAACACCATCCACATTAGCAGAGAGTTGTTTAATTGTCACGACCCAAAAACTCAAGTCATGATGTCACCTACTACATCCCATTAGTAGGTAAGCTGAACTCATAGCGTGGAACTAGAAGTAAATAGGCTATTGCGCAGAAGGAAAGAATTGAAGAATATAAAATATAAAAATAAGAACAAAATAAAGAGGGAGAATCAAACAATACAAAAAACTAACCCATGACCCAGGGTCAGACGGTAATTGAGCAACTATTAAAAACACGAGTACAATAAAAATACAAAAATATAGAACTGTCTCCAGAGACAAAATAATGAGTAGTCCTAGCCCAAGAAAGAGGAAGAGAGAGGCAACACTGAGCGCCAGGACCTCACCCAAGTGTGAATCCAAGAGCAGCTGCTCCAAATGGGATCCAAATCAACAGTGAAAAATCACACTATGATCTATAGGGTGCAAAAGTGTAGCATGAGTACCAACAAGAGGCACTCAGTAGGAATAGGCTGATTGATCTCCAAACATAAAGTAAGCATAAGCAACATGTAAGAAAGGAGCGTATATCACAAATAACTAAACACAAGAATATCATAATAAGAAACAACTAAAACAAGGAACATAGAGTAAAGGAAAAAGATGAAGGAATTAAGGGATGAACCTGGATATGCTAGCTCATACCCCTATTCACGACAAGGCACTACTAAGGGACACAACTAGCCATAGGCGTACTTATAGAAATAAACACAAATAACATGCTGAAGCCAAAACGTCTATTCCAAACCATCCAAACATAAGATTGTCAATCGGGGGGGAGGGAAGGGGCCAAGGG
Organism: Solanum paucissectum; assembly: GCA_029582445.1. Taxonomy (NCBI): domain Eukaryota; kingdom Viridiplantae; phylum Streptophyta; class Magnoliopsida; order Solanales; family Solanaceae; genus Solanum; species Solanum paucissectum. The sequence continues at coordinate 15,300 of JAJONZ010001470.1, read as the reverse complement.
AAATATCTACCTTCATAAAAAGGACCACCCTTCTTACTGACGCAAGTGAAGAAGCAATCGAAATAATCTTATCGGGCCCCATGTGTCCGGAAGGTACACAACAACAAACTAAACATGTATGGCCCCCCATATGACCAACAGGTACAAATAACAACCAATTATACTGGTAATAGTCAATGCATGATTTATTTGAGTGATTCAATAAAACTCGCTAGTGCGAATAGTGCCAGGTTTTTTGTTCCAATATATATATACATACCCTTGAATCTCGTCCAGTGAGGTAGGGCCCATGTGAATCCCTCTTTCTATTCGATGGGTCTCACAGACAGAGGAATTTGAGGGGTCTCAGGAACATGTATATACACCTACTTAGTCCCTATGCAGGTCTTATCCGCTCTGTCACTGTGACATGAGGTAACAGTAGAATCAAAATAGTATGGAAAGGGTCAGTACTCTTTGACTGGTCAAGTAAAATGTGAGTGCATTTATAATGCCTCTACCGCCTAAGTCAACTCATAAGGTAGTAAAGGTAGTAATGCTCCCATAAAAGATCAGTTTTAAAAGTAATCGAGAAAATTCCCTCTTTTCTTAAAAGTATGCTGAGAACCAATGCATTATCGGGGTCGTACTACAAATCATGTAAGCATGAAAAAAAAATGCATGTCATCATGTAACGACCCGAACCGTCGTTATTTAGGGAAGAAAAAACATTAGGAGAACAGGGCGCCTCCTCCCGCCAGAGCGGGATAAATGTCGCGAGGGCGGCTCTTTAGCGGGATAAGGAACGCCAGAGCGAGACGGACGAGGACATAACTTAAATAACGTGAAGACTTATTTTCTCTCTTTTCCCAAAACACCAAAAATAGGCGAGGATTACCCCAGAAACCCTCAAAAGACTGTTGTAGGCTTGGAAAATAAGGAGGAAGATATTTCTAACATAAGAATGTCGATAGCTTGCAGATTTCTGGTCAAATCCACCGTCTCGAGGTCTGAAAACAAGGATTGGATCCATAATCTCGTGCAACTGCTTGGCACCCAGGTAGGCTAGGTTTATTAAATTGTTTAGTCTTATATATGTGGTCACCACGTAGTATATTGTTAGTTAATGGTAGAATTAATGCGTAGACCTACGGGAGAGGAAAACGGGGATTATTGGTTATATACTATCAGTTGTTAAATACGATGAAAATCAAAGAACGAATCCTTGTTCTATGAAATAGGTTTAGAGGATGTTCGACTTCTAATTTTATGTTTGTGTATGCTTGTTGTTGGTTCCAGGTTTTGTGTACATGTATGAGAAATGAGGATCGTAAATCGAATCTAATGCAATGAGTATATGTATATGAATAATCACATGCCATGAACTTATTATTTGATTGGATGATGATGAGTAGTGTTTATTATGGGTGTGATTGTGATTATGTTGACTGGATCGGGTGTCACATTCCGACACATATATTGGATCATTTGTCACGTTTCAACACATATATTGGATCGGGCTCTACGTTCCAACACATATATTTGATCGAGTTTCACATTTCGACACATACATTGGACTGGGTGTCACATTCTGACACATATATATATTGGATCGGGTGTCACGTTCTGACACACTAATAGTTTGGGTATGGGTTCCATAAGAGAACAATTGGTGATTACTATGTTCATGTCTATTTGTCATTGATAATGGAAGACTGTAAGTTGCTCTAAAATGATGACTGAACCGTATTTATGAATAACTATATTAATGTGTTGTGTTTATTTGTTATATATCTCGTTATTGAATGAACTGTGAATGGTCAGGCTCAAATCGGAATAAGATATGGTAAGCGAAGACCGAGGGTTCCAAGTGTTACTGTGTATACTTTAGAGAGGTTGTCTGTGCTTTTCAAAGTGGAGAAGTGGGGAGGTGTTGTGTCACAAATTTTAGGTAGCTGGGTCATACCTAGGAAGGAGATTCCTATGGAAAGGTTAGCGAGCCTTCATAGGATGTTCTATGTGGTCAAGGGTTGAGTAGTGATGTGGAAGAAATAAGGGTATGTTGTGAGTGGTTGGCCGAGATTGTAGTGGTTACATCCAAAACCTCTCTAAGAGGTAGAGTGGTTAAGTTATGATCAAGAGTGGAGCAAGCAAGGGGATAGAGTCAAGAGTATTAGTATATTTTAAAGCTTCCGGAAATGGTAAGGGCATAAGGATATGAAGGTGGAGGAATGAATGGTCTTATTACATGTTTCCTACTAGCCGATTTCTTATATTATATGGTGGGCATCGGGTTGACCGATAATGCCTACCAGTACGTGTGGTTTGTACTGATACTACTCTTGGTATGACTTTTTGGCATAGTCTGATTGCAAGGTCAGTGATGTTTCATAGGTGAAGAGGAAGACAATCTCCAACAACTTCTATTTTTCCTTCCATGTGGTGGGAGCTGCGTCATTTGTTATCATGTGTATACCTTGGAATCTTAGAAGCTCTTGTACATGTTTAGACTAGATACCTGGGGTATTAATTACCTTACAAGTCTTAACTTGAAATCGTTGAAAAAACTCTTTATTTTATAAAAATCTCATGAATATAATTTTATCTGCAGTTTTCTTAATCTTTTGCATGTCTTTAACTATTTGGGGAATTGAGGGTTCTCCTACTTAGGTGTTAGAGTAGGTGCCTGCACAGCCCGGTGGGTTGGGTCATGACATATTGGTATGAGAGCCCAGGTTACCGCTCTCCCAGTACAAGAGCAAAGTTGGAATAGAGTCCTGCGGATTGGTGTGTTGACGTCCACATCTAATCTTCAGGAAGCTATGAAGCATTCTAGGAAGTCGTTACATTTCTTCTCTCTTTTCGTGCGAGTTGTCGCTTGGGGTATGAGTTGAGTCCAACTGGTATCTCAACAAAGTTAACTGGATGCCATGGTCACGGCTGAAAGGATACAAGCAAGGTAAATTGGAACTGAGAAGGTTCTAATTGGTATATGGCCTTAGTGGCTGTATAATTGCATCTATGATTAGTAATGGTCATCCATGGAGCGAGTTGATTAATAATTTTGACTTGTTGTGATTTGTAGCTTGAAACTGTGAATGTGTGCATATTTTTTTTGAGAAATAACTGTTGGTGGGAAGGGTACATGTACTTGGTTGCTATGATATGATTATGTGCACAGTGTGCTTGTTAGGATTTCGATGTGTGCAATGCGCTAACCTAAATGTTAGAAACTGTGCGAGTCGTAGTTACCAGAGTTTTGTGAACCTATTGTCGGAAAGAGAGTCATCACTGGGGTAGGTGCAAGGGTCTAGATAAATCACGATGTTATTCGTAAGAAAAAATGTGGATGTGTGTTGCGATCGGTTATAATCGTGTGAGTGTAGGGGAATGTTCTGGGGATGTGCGTATTTGTGGTGTTGGATTAATGGGAAAGGTATTTTGGAGTGTGTACCGTTGGATTGACTTGGGGTAGGCAATGACTATCCTAGCTAAGAGGATTATCCTAAATGCTTAGTTATAGCCTAGGAATCAATGAAAAATTTAGAAACGGGATGAACCCCAGGAAATTGTTAACCTGGGTACTGTTCCTGTTAGAGCTGCTGAGGTGGAATTATACCCACCAGGGGGAGACCGTCAGAGCAGGATTTCTCCCTCCAGAGCGGGACAGGGCAAGATAGAATCTGAGCCCCGTCTCTCCTATTTTTCCCTAGTCACACATATGGACCCCAAATCGTACATAGGTTAATCCCCGAAATTCGATCAATACTAAACAATTGAACAGTAAGTTATACCACCTATCATTTAATTACTGGCTATGAAAATAGAAAAAACCAGCATCAATGTGCTTACAAAAATTTAAAGAAAATCAAAAAAGAAATAGAAACATTGTTCATTACATGCCCATGAGGGGCAAAACCAAAACCAAATCAGGATCCCTGGGAATGGTAAGTGTCACTACCGAACTCTAGGTCCTCTGGGGCCGTCTTGCCAACCTACGCATCACTCAACCAGGGGAACTCCAGAAAGTCCTCCGGTTCGAGGCTAGGAAGCTCCCTCTGGGGCGACGCAAGAGAAAATGATTTTTATGGTCTTCCACATCCGGCCCACTAGACAATCCCTCTCTAAACCCTTCTTCCTCTCAAATCACAGCTGGCGGCGGATCATATCAAACTTGAGGGCAGTGGAGGGTGGAACTGGAGTCGAGGCACTAGGATAAGAACTTCTCAATCTCCTTCGAACGGCCGCCAGGTCCTTCTCCACATCAGCACCGGATAGTGGAGGTTGGGACTGTATAGGGAGAGTACCATCTGCCTCGTCATCTTCCCCTCCTTCATCATCCGCCTCGACAGCCCCTTAACTACTACCAACCATGTATGTCTTCCTCCTCTTACTCCCAGAGGTGGAAGCCTGCCTAATCAAAAGAGGGTGAAAGAGGGGATCCTTGGGAAGTACCTCATCGGTTTCCAAGAGTGGCACCCCCGCTCGCTTGCACATCGTTATCACCAGTCCAGGAAGGATGAACACCTTCGTGTTACCCTGGTAGAACACCTTCCACTAAAAAATAATATGTACACCCACATTCATTCCAATTCCCTGTATAGCACAAGCCACCACCAATGCCCAGGGAAAGGTCACGTCGGTGCGGTTACCCATTGGGCGGATCCTCCGAGAAACCAAGTGCAACCACCTCTTAGCATCTGGTGACCAGTTAGTGTTGGAGATGGCCTCAGTGGTAGCGCAGTCAACACGGTCCCGGTGCGCAGGCTCAACAAGTGTATCTCGCAGCCACCCCAAATCCATCTCTCACAACTTGGCCTCGTACTCTGCATTAGGATCCTCTGGCACCTCGAGCACCTCATTGATGAATTGAGTGCTTAGGGGGATGTCAACTTCTCGGATGCAAATAGCAAGGTGAGGGTCATCCCAGCAAATAGTAGAAAGTATGGCATAGAGCTCCCTCACCCAGCTGAAGCGCGCAGCAAGGGAAGCCTCTGTAAGCGAACTCCATCCGAACTCCATCAGTCGGGCATAATAGGCAGGGGATTTCTCCTCCAAGCCCAACAAGTGGAAACCTCTCTCACACAAGAACTTAGTGTTCCGGTAGTCGTGGTACCTCTCCCAACTTTCAGCATCGGGAAACCAGATGAAAGGTAGATTCTCTTTGTTAATACCAGCTATAGTAGACCAACCTAAAAAATTATGAATGGTACACGTAAGGACTCCATGGAATGAGTGAATATCTGGCTAAGAAAAAGAAAAATTTATATTTGAAGAGAAACCACTGTCCCGCCAGATCCTGCCAGAGTGGCTAGGATCCCACAATAGGATGAAGGAGGCCGCCACAATGAGAGGAGAATGCTACAGTGGCCTTTATATGGACAAACTTCAGGCACGATCATGGCGCCCCTTCGCCCAAAAACCTCATTTTTAACAGAATTTCAGTAGATCACAATCTATAAAGTACCCTAGTACCTAATTATGAAATTATTCTAGCAAAATAACCCCTAAATGATGTCCGAATCTGAGTTTTACACCAATAAACTATTCAACTTCCCCACCCCTTTTGGAACTGTTTCGACTGGATTTCCACAAAATCCTTACGCTCAGAATGTTGTGAACGTAGGGGAAGTGTCCATGCTACATTTTTCTAGCAAATCAAGCAACTTATTTTCAATTCAAAAAGAAACTACCCTAAGTCCTTCCTTATCAGTCGTTTATCATCATGCAATCGTAGTTAAGTAAGTAAAGAAGTAAAGAGAGTAAAGAGCAAGAGTATTACCTTGATTTCGACGTTCAGAGCGAAGAGGTTGAGATATATTTTGGGAAATTTTGAGTTAGAGAAGGAGGAAATGGGTAAACTATTCCCCATTCCCCCTTAAACTATTTCCGATCTCCCACTACAACGGGAGTATCCACGCCACAGCGACCCCACTTCAGCGGGAACCCTGCCGCTCTGGCGGGACAGGCTATGCATTTGGATGCATCTCTGTCTCCATTTGTTGTTTCGTTCCTTAACCGGTCCCTTGAGTAAGGACCCCTTCCATGTTTAAAACTTTGGAAAAACCACTATCCTTCGTGGTTCCGTAAAAGGGCCATTTCGTTAGTTTAGAAGTACTCCAAAAAGGACTCATATTATCTCTTCGCTTGTTGTTTGGGGACGAACAAGGGGTAAATTAGTATCTATTGTAATGACCCAAACCATTGTTATTTAGGGAAGGAAACATGTCGGGAGAACTGGGTCCCTCCTCCCGCCAGAGCGGGATAAGTGCTGTGAGGGCGGCGACGCTCCAGCGGGACAAAGAGCGCTAGAGCGGAATGGACGAGGACAAAACTTCAATACGCAAAGTCTTATTTTCTCTTTTTTCCCAAAACACCAAAAATAGGTGAGGATTACCCCAAAAATCCTCAAAAGACTGCTCTAAGATGGGGAAAGAAAGAGGAAGATATTTCTAGCATAAAAATGTCGATAACTTATGGATTTCTGGTCAAATCCACCATCTTGAGGTTCGAGAACCAGGTTTGGAGCCATAACCCCATGCAGCTGCTTGGCGCCCATGTAGGCTAGGTTTATTAAATTGAGTAGTCTTAAATCCGTGCTCACCGTGTAGTGTATTGTTAATTAATGGTAGAATTCATGAGTAGGCCTACGGGTATGGAAAACGGGGATGATTTTTTATATACTATCAGCTGTTAAATAAGATGAAAATTATAGAAGGAAGCGTTGTCCCGTAGAATAGGTTTAGAGGATGTTCGATTTCTAGTTTTGTGTTTGTGTATGCTTGTTGTTGGTTCTAGGTTTTGTGTACATGTAAGAGAAAGGAGGAACGTAAATTGAATCTAATGCAATGAGTATATGTATATGAATAATCACATGCCATGAACTTATTATCTGATCGGATGATAATAAGTAGTTTTTATTACGGGTGTGCTTGTGATTGTGATTGTGATTATGATTGTGGTTGTGCTAACTGGATTGAGTGCCACGTTCCAACACATATATTGGATCACGTGTCACGTTCCAACACATATATTGGATCGGGTGTAACGTTCCAACACAAACATTGGACCGGGTGTCACGTTCTGACACATATATATATATTGCATCGGGTGTCATATTCTGACACACTAACAATTTGGGTATGGGTTCCATGAGAGAACCATTGGTGATTAATATGTTCATGTCTATTTGTCATTGATAATGGAAGAATGTATATTGCTATTAAATTTTGACCGAACCATATTACTCTATAACTATATTAATGTGTTGTGCTTATTTGTTATATATCTCGTTATTGAATAAAGTGTGAATGGTCAGGCTCAAACCGGAATAAGATATGGTAAGAGGAGATCGAGGGTTCCAAGTGTTACTATGTATACTTTAAAGAGGTTGTGTGTGCTCTTAAAAATGGAAAAGTGGGGAGGTGTTGTGTCACAAATGTTAGGTAGCTGGGTCATACTTGGGAAAGGGATTCGTATGGAAAGGTTAGCGAGCCTTGATGGCATGTACTATGGGGTCAAGGGTTGAGTGGTGATGTGGAAGAAATAAGAGTATGTTGTGAGTGGTTGGCCGGGTTGGTAGTGGTTACATCTGGAACCTCTCTAAGAGGTAAAATGGTAAAGTTATGATCAAGAGTAGAGCAAGTAGGGGGTTAGAGTCAAGAGTATTAGTTTATTTTAAAGCCTTCGGAAATGGTAAGGGCATAAGGATAAGAAGGTGGAGGAATGATCAGTCTTATTGCATGTTTCCTGCTAGTCAATTTCTTATATTATGCGGTGGACATTGGGTTGACCGATGATGCTTACTAGTACGTGTGGTTTGTACTGATACTACTCTTTGTATGACTTTTTCGCACAGTCTGGTTACAGGGTCAGTGATGTTTCATAGGTGAAGACGACGACAATCTTCAACAACTTCTATTTTTCCTTACATGTGGTGGGAGTTGCATCATTTGTTATCATGTGTATACCTTGTAATCTTAGAAGCTCTTGTACCTGTTTAGACTAGATCCCTGGGGTGTTAATTACTTTACAAGTCTTAACTTGAAATCGTTGAAAAACTCTTTATTTTATAAAAATCTCATGAATGTAATTTTATCTGCAGTTTTCTAATCTTCCGCATGTCTTTAACTGTTTGGGGAATTGAGGGTTCTCCTACTTAGGTGTAAGAGTAGGTGTCCGCACGACCTGGCGGGTTGGGTCGTGACACATCTCTAGAATCCAAAAAACTCATTCACAATCACAACCAATATTAATACAAAATATCTCGCTACTAGAGCACATAAACTATCTTGGAATACACGTGGTCCTCGACCAAGGCCTCGGGCCAAAAGTATTCATACCAACTCAACAAGGATTACACAAGGACAAAATATCTCTAATCAAGCAGCAAAAGGGATTATAAATGATCATCATACGAAGGACTAACTAAAGAATCTCTTCCTCTACAGTATAAAACCAAACCAAGGTACAACACAACTAGCTCCATCCTACGGTGATAAAAAGTAGTAAAGGATCCAAAGGCTAACCTATATATAGATTTAAAGGAAAGTTACGATCCTAAACCAGATGAAACATTCCCACGAAGAAAACATAATTATCTAAGGGTCAACCAAAACTCAGTCTAAGGTACTAATTACACCAAATACTACAAAGCATTGAACAAGAACCCTAAAGAGATAAACAACACCAAACAAAGGCATAAACAAGGAAACTAAAACCTAAAATAAGGATTGAACAATTCTAAACTAGGTTAAGGGTCAAATGGGAATCAAGAAATAAGAATAAGGAAGATAATTCTAACACACCACACACAATCCCAAATCACTTGCAATTAATGTTAAACATTAACTAATGGAGCTCAATCTAATAACAAGTAGACTGTAGCCTACCTTGAAGCCTAATTCATTACCATCCACCGACAACAATTGGATATGAGCCGTGTTAAAAAGTGTCTTGGGTGTTTAGAAGCTCTCCTCACACTGGTCAGACCACACAAATGGTACCTTCTTCTGGGTCAGTCTAGTAAAATGAGTAGCACTGAAAGCAAAGTTCTTGAAAAACCTATGTTCTAGCTAGTAAGAGCTACAAAGCTCCTAACCCCAGTCATAGATCTAGGTCAGACAAAATTCTTAATTGCCTCAATATTTTGAGGCTATACTCTCCATTTTTCCGAAACCACATGCCCCAAGAAAGACACCAAAGTCTACCAAAATTTGTACTTCAATAATTGGCATACAATTTCTATTTTCCTAGGAAACTCAGGATAACACGAAGCTATTTGCATGCTTCTCTTTACTCTAGGAATAGATCTAGATATTATCTATAAACATGATCATAAAGGAATCCACGATGTCTTGAAGACAACATTCATCATACTCAGAATAGTTATTGACACAGTAGTCAATCCAAAAGACATTACCAAGAACTCATGCGTAATGCCCATATCGAGTCTTGAAGGTTGTCTTAGGCATGTCCTCATGTATAATCTTTAACTGAAGGTACCCTGACCTCAAGTCAATCTTTGGGAATACTGAGGCACCCATAAACTAGCCAAAAAATTATCTCTGTTGGGTGAACGGTATTTATTCCGACTATTAACCTTATTTAACTATATGTAATCTATGCACATTATCATACTACCATGATTCTTCTTAAAAAAGAGATAGGAGAACCCCAAGGAAAAACACTGGAATAAGTGAATCCCTTATCGAAGAGTCCCTGAAGGTGAGCCTTGAGTTGCCTCAACTCTACCGAAAATGAGTGAATCCCTTATCGAAGAGTCCCTGAAGGTGAGCCTTGAGTTGCCTCAACTCTATCGAAGCCATGCGATAAGGAGGGATAAAGATTGGGTGAGTGTCCGACTCCAAATCTATAAAGAGATCAATATCTCTATATGGAGGTATGCTATGTTAAACTATAGGAAATACCTCCTAAAATTCTAAAACTACTAGATTGAAAAAAGAAGGAGACTCCACACTAACATTCTGAAGGTGAGCCAAGTACGGAAAACAACCTATCCCCGCTAGCCTTCTAGACCTAATAAAAGATATGATATTTGGTGGCCTAGGCTTGTTCATACCTTCCCACACTATTCTATCTCTACAGGGATTTCTAGAGTTATTGTTTTAGCATTACAACTCATTACAACATGATTAAGAGATAGCCAAGTCATACCTAAGATCACATAAAGTCTAGCGTATCCAAATTGACAAAATCAACACAAGTTTGATGACCCATAAACATCACAAAGCAAGCACGATACACATGGGTTTCTACTACAGACTCTCTAAATGAGGTAGAAATATTTAAAGGGGCATCAAGGATATCACAATTCAAGTCAAATCCCAAGACAATTTTACATATAATTAAGTATGAATAAGTAGATTCTGATCAAATAAGACAAAATCCATTAGGTGACAGACTTGAATAGTACTTGTTATCTCGACAATGGCACAACCAGAAGAGGAGTAGGGAGACAGGGTTATGCGCTGGGTAGCGCAGCGCATCTGTTTTGGGTACAGAGGCGACGAGTGGTGCTAACCCGGCCACCCAACCCAGCAGGTCAGGGGCAGGCCGGCCATAGGTTCGAATCCTACCACCTTTCTTGTGGATCATCATGTGGTTAATTACACTCCTAGGCCTATAGCCTACTTAATAAGGTGTAACACTAAGCTCTATCATCATTCCAGTCAACTCCTCTATGATGAGGGATATATTTGCACTCATTTAAGGTCTAGTTAACTCATTAATTAGTGTCCTCAATGCCTAACTTTGTTCTATTCTAATGCAATATTAATGATTTTCAGCTATGAAGGCAATTGTACAAGGAAAGGACTGAAGTTTAAAGAATGGCCAAAAAAAATACAAAAAGAAACGCAAAGTAAACATTGTTGATCACCTACCACAAAGGGCAGATTGCCAACGTAGCACGACCTCACCCAAGTTGAAAGTGCATATCACTTGTGTAAGTCAGAGAAGGTCGCTGGACTCCAGTAGAGAAGACAATGCGCTGAATGAGAACAATGATCCTGATGCACATCGCCAAAGTGACAGTGTCCAGTACAGAGATTCAATGCTCAAAGGGTAAACACATGTGGTATTTGATGATTCATCGAACATGAATGGCTGACTCAATCGAGTTTGCCTACTGAGGTTCAAACACCTGAAATGTAGAGTATCACACAGTGACTTGAGGAGAGAAGGACGATTCACTGAGAGAGTTTGTTGAGCCCGACTAATGTCGCCGAGTTTGTTACATTTTGGGCAAAATTTTGGGGAAGTATAAATAGCTCAAAGGATATAATTTTTAAGAGGTGGATTTGGGATGTGAATTTAGATTTTAAAAAAAGCATATCAGAAAGTGAGTTTGAGAGAGTTATGAAGAACACTTTACCTCTTAAGAACAATTTTCTAGCTTTTTGGGTTTCACATTTTTTAGAATTTGAAATTGATAAATTGAAGCTCAATGCGAAGTGGGTTTACTCTTAATAGCTTGATTTCAAGTTACTTATGCTGATTTCATGGAAGGTATAATTTCTTTTACTTTTTGTGATGGGTGGCTAAAACCCTAAGATCTATGGGTGCTCTAAGAGGGTTGGGTGTTGATTTAACGTAGTGTGTATTGTGTTATGCTTAATTTTGTTGGTGTTCCTGCATGAATTTGATCTAATTACCATGAGGTTTGTCGCACCCTATTTGAACTAGCCGAAACAGTTCACAATATGATATGGATGCCACCTAATCTAATAACCACTATGGTTTTTGGAAAAATTGTTTGTTTTAGAGTCGCCACCTAATTTTAAGGAAAAATATTAGGAAAAACATTTTTTAAATATGTAAATGTAAACTTTGTTTAATTTGTGAAATCAGTGAGATTCTGAGTAAGAGTTTTGGTTACTCGAGGGAGAGGTATTAAGCATTTCTCATAGTCTATCCGAAGATAGTCCTTAAACTCAATTTAGGAAAAATAATTAGGAAAATTTATTCATTTATTTTCATTAGAATCAATGTTAAGTAAATTTCGTCAGTTTAGGAAAAAGAGTAAAATACAAGGTAAGACATATATACGTCTATAAAATAGTAGTATATTTATCCTACAGTAAAATAAATAAGTAAATAAATAAATGCACTTGAAATGTACGACAATTTTATATGTTGGAAAATATAGATGTGTCTTATATAAATTTATCCAAAATATATAAATGTTGAGTTTAAAGGATATGAAAATTTTTCGTTTTATTTATATATAGAATTAAGATGCAAAGGAAAATAAAATAAGATGAGATAATAATTGGGCGTAAATATATAGTAGTATGTGATATATATATTTTTGAATGAAAATACATAAAATGGAGTTTTCTAAAAAAAAATAAAAAAAATAGTAATGATATTTAATGTTAAAATATCATATAAAGTTTGTGATCTTAAATATATTTATTATGAAATATAGTATGTACATATAGGCTATTTAAAAACGTATGAATATTTATTATTTTTATTTACATGTAGGGGGGAAATTGACAATAGATTATATGTAGTAAAATAATATGCATATTAAAGTGTAGGGATTTATAAATTGTTAAAAAAGAAAGAAACATTCGTAAAAGGGATAGTAGATATGAGAAAAATAATATAAAGTATAACAAAATAATAGATCATGTGTAGAGAAAACTTTTTCGTAGTATTTGGATTTTCCCAACCTTGTTCAGATTTGGACGAAATTGGAGTCTTTGAGGTGTAGGGAAATCTGGTAACAATCGGGTGATCTAATTATAATTCTGTTTACATGAGTGGTTAGATAACTCGTTAAGGAATCCGTACGACTTTACGGAATTGAATTCAGGCGAGTAGAACTCCCAGAATTGATCTTAGCGTAAAGGGTATTTACTAAGCGTCGTGGGTTAGAGATGTGTTGTGAAATGGGAATTTTGGAATTCTTAAGATACCTCTTTGTTTTGTTTTGGCCGCTTTGATGGGGGTTTTGGCCGCTCTGGCGTCGCCTCTATGGAGGGGTGGTGGCCGTTGTGGCGGGCTTGAAGCGAATAAAAGTCATTAATAAACACCCCTAAATGACCTCATTATGCACTTTTTGAGCTAAGGAACGACTCCCAGGCGACTCATACTCATTTTTCACCATTCTTGAGGCTAAAGGTAAGTGTTTCACTCCCCGAATCCATTTTTCGATCCGTAGAACGTAATAGAATGGGAGAATATTGATGGGGAAGTATTTTGTTATAGATTCTATGGTGGAAACACACCTAATTTGGATAATTGGGATCATGGGTTTGATCTAGGGTTCATAGAATTGTTATAGTATCGGGTAATTAGCAATTGTTTGTTGATTTCCGTGTTGTATTGATTGTTTGTAGACCAAGAACAAGCGAAACGAATCCGGAAAGGGAAGGATCAAGTTTCTTAGGGTTTCAAGCTTGTTTCGAGGTAGGTGATGGTTGTGATTCTATGATTCTGTGATGTATGCTTGTTCTTGATTCATTGTGATACTTGTGTATGTATAAATATTGCAATGTTGATCACACTTGTTGTAAATGAGATAGAGAATTGATGAATGCCATGAAATCATGACTTGAATGTATGATCTTGATGATATACTTGTGATTGTGATTGTGGTGTGTGAATAGGCTCAGTTGCCACGTTCCGGCATAACTAACTTGGATCGGTTGCCACTTTCCAGCATAACTATGGGATCGGTTGCCACGTTCTGGCATAAATATGGGATCGGTTTCCACGTTCCGACATGTTATCTTTTTGAGTTTGGGTTCCCTGAGAGGACCAATGATTGACATATAAATGTGAAGTTGTTCGTTGTTCGTGAATGTTGATAATATTGTATATGTTGATATATATGCATGTGATTATAATATTGTTTGATTTGTTTATGTTGCACTAGTGGGATAGCCACGAGATCCTACTAGTACACTGTGGTTGTGTACTGATTCTGCACTTGCTCTTATTTTTGTTGAGTACAGGGCATCTTCAAGCGGCTATTGACAAACCTCGCTTAGGAGATCAGTGATCGTCACTTCGAATTCAAGGGTGAGCCAATTCTTCTGGGCTGCCATGGGATTCTCTTTCGTCTATGTCCACCATTTTCGGAGTTAGACATTTGTTTTAGTTAGTTCATTAGTATTGGGTTGTATCCCTTCTTGTTTAGACTTGGATCATTGTTAGATGTTTTGGTACATTGACTTTCAGGTTCTAGGTTATTCTTCCTCATTGTTAGTTATTATTGTTAGACTTTTGTTAGAGTTTATGGTAACTCTATTTTTATTTCCTTAGTGTTTGATTTAAATGCCTTAGTTTCTAGATTATTTGCTTGGTTGGGTTGTAGTAGTGGTTCTCCCACCGGAGTGTTAGTGTGGGTGAGAATCACGATGGTCTGGGTCGTGAGAAAGCTGGTATCAGAGCCTAGGTTCGTTGATCTCGATGTACCAAAATGAGTCTAGTAAAGTCTCGAGGAAAGGTACGGGGACGCCTTTACTTTTATTCGAAAGGCTATAGGACTTCAGGAAATCTCTATTTTTCTCTTGTCTCCTTTCATGCTATGACTTGATTCCAATTGGTATCTGGAGATTCAAATTGGTATCTAACCTCCTTCACTCTTCTGTTCGCAGATGGTTAATACTAGATTCAATGGTGTCAGGCCCGTAGCTCCCGCCAATGCTTCAATTGAGGAATCTACAGCGAGAGGTCACGGTCGAGGCAGGGGTAGAGGAAGAGCTAGGGGTAGAGGCCGTGGAAGATTAGAACCTGCTGGACCCAATTTCATGCTCTATTTCTAGAGAAGTATGTGCCTAGGACTTTGAGGGATCGCAAGAAAGATGAGTTTATGTCTTTGGAGCAAGGTGGTATGTTTGTGGCTGCTTATGAGGCCAAGTTCCATGATTTATCTAGATATGCTACGCAGTTGGTGACTACAGAAGAGGAGAGGATCCGGTTATTTATTAGAGGATTGAATTCTGAGTTGCAAGTATTATCTGCTCATATGACTTATGCAGGGAGGATCTTTAATGAGGTAACAGACTATGTTACGAAAGTGGAGGGGGTGAGGCGAGACGGTCAGGCTAAGGCATAGGCAAAAAGAGCCAAGAACTCGGGTAACTTTCAATGTTCTTATTCCAAGGGGTCCGAAAGACTAACGCTTGTAGCCAAGCCAATTCAGTCTGTTATGTGATACGCTCAAATTACACCTCCTTACAGAAGCATAAGCGATCGTTATCAAGTACAGAACCCAACTTGTAGGTTGGGGTCGATCCCACGAGGAAAATGGTTTAGACTTTACTTTAACTCACAATTATATTC
>JAJONZ010001469.1:0-25184 GCA_029582445.1 Solanum paucissectum | reverse complement strand
AATCAATGTTCCCTTTTGCTGTTCAAAACTCTTTTGGAAATCTCAGTTTCCTCTCATCTTAAATGTGAAAACATTTACTCTTGGGAATACTTAGTTCCCATATATCATTTTAAAGAAAATGAACTTTGCTCTTACTCTTTACTCAACTCAAAGCTTAAGTCTTAAAACAAATTAGTTAAAACATTTGTAAAAGACTTCTTAAAATATGGTTCATGTCGAATTATGGACATGAACGACTCAATTCAAAGTTTTCAATAAACATAGATAGAACTCAAATACTTGCAACTCAAGAACTTCAATGATACTACTAATTTCAAGAATGCTCAACTCAGAGGGTTCATGCGGATTTATGAGCATGAACTACTAAACTCAAGGACTCAAAGATACTTCTCATCTCAAGAATGCTCGACTTATAGGGTTCATGCGGAATTATGGTCATGAACAATTCAACTCAAAGACTTCATGGGTAACAGGTAATAGTCCCATGATTAGGATTATAATCTCGGAAGGGTTAGGAACTCGATACTCAAGACTTAGAACTTGAAGATACTACTCCTTTCAAAGATACTAAACTGATGGAGTTCATGCGGAAGTTATGGGCATGAACGACTTGACTCAAGAGTCAAAATATCAATAAGGAACTCATGTGTACGACTCTTCTCATTCTCTGAATTACTTTCTCAAAACTTAGTTCAAATCGATAGTTGATCTCAAGGATTCACAATTGAACTCAAAGGCTTTCTTGAACTCTACTCTTAACTCTCTATTGAATGTGAATTATGAATTCAAGAGTTATGGTTCGTGATATGAAGGATCTTGTAATGATAAGTGGACTCATGAATACATTCTTCTCACTCATACTCACTTGGTCGAGTCTTGTAACAAATTATTAGAATTTGTAGAAGACTCATCAAAAGGACTAAAAGGGACTTTCTCAAAATGTTCGAAAGAACCCTCAAGACTTAACTTTTAACTCTACCTTGAATTTGAATTATGGATTCAAGGTTGTGACTTGTGATAGGAAAGGTTTCATGATGTTTAGGAATGATTTTTGATAGCTAAACATGAGAAAAGTCACGAAATCACCGTCTTGAAACAAGTCCGCGACGCGGAGATGGTTTAAAATAATACTCGCGAAATTAAAGTTTTGAGACATGGGAGTTCGCGTCCTAACCGCGACGCGGAGAAACATTTTTCTCACTGGGGGAGCAAGTCCGCGACGCAGACTTGCGTGCCAGATCGCACTCGACTTTCTCCTTCTTCGTTTCCCAGCCCCAATTCGCCTAAATTAGATTCTTTTTCTCAATCTCTCTTTAGATTTAGATACCCAGCACGTGAACACTAGAATCTAACTCTAACCACTCTATAAATCGATACATTAACCTCAAGAACTCCTCAATCTCAACCCAATTCAAGAATGAAATCAAATTCATGAATACATAACAAGAACATCAAAGCTTCAACTTTTAGAACGAATTTAAAGCTGAAATTAACATGATTGGCGTGTGGGTGAACAAACCCAACACTAAGGAAGCTTACTTACCTGAAAGAATCATCTTCTTGTAGAACTTGAAGGAAAAATCTGGAAAGAAGAACCCTAGCCTTTGCTTTTCTTGATTTTCTTGTGCGTAGAATCTTTAGAGTGAATGAGAAGGTTTTGATTTAAGAAAACTGATTTTCTACACGTTTAGAGCAATTTAGATGACCTCCTAAGGGTTTTTAGGACTAAAATACCCCTAAGGAAATAATTAAAATGAGCTGGGAGTCGGAATTATTTTTCACCGGGCAGTGAGGTCCGTATTGGCTCCGCGTCGCGGAGCTGCTGCCAGGTTTGCGTGACGTTAGTAAATCAGTCATAACTTTTTACTCAGAGCTCGTAATTGAGAAAACTTGGTGGCGTTGGAAAGAGGACTCGAAGGGCTTTAATTTTCTATCTTGTAGCTCACCTAACTCATCATGTACTAGTAGTTATGGTCGTTTGAAGTTGACCCAAAACTTAAGAAAAACTAGGAATGACTTGAATGCTTTTCTCTTAGGTTCTTCTTGGAACTCAGGGTGCAACATCTAGTGACCTTAATACTCAAGAAATTTTAAATTCCTTGCAAAAATCTCACTCACTATGAAGAACGGTTCGAGTCTTAGCTCAAAAATTTTCTGGGGTGTTACAATATTCTTTGTCTCAATTCTCTCTTTCACTACTACACACTATAATATTAAACTTTTCATCTTTCTTGAAATACTTCACAAAGGAAGAAACACCACTATTTATAGCTGAAGAAGTCTTCTATATAATCAATAGGTAGAATGGGGGTGGTAATGTGGGTAGATAAATGTGATAGATGTTACACAAGTTATAAGAAACTAATGGTCATATGAGTTACAAGAAACTAATGACCATAAGAGCTACAAGAACTAATGGTCATATAAGTTACAAGAACTAATAGTTATCATTTACCACAATTTATACCCATTAAGATATGCATTTAATATTTTATTTCAATAATAAAATGCATCTACACCAACATTCCCCCACTCATTTTAATATTAAAATAAGAGAGTTCGCCAACTTAGTTGAAGGGAGACTATTATGCATAATGAAGGTGTGCTCTGCATTGAACCTACTCTAGAGTCAGTAGTGGTCTCAGACTTAATTTATGACTGCTTAAGAGAAATAAAGTATCACTGCTTACACACAATAATCAAGGTGTTGACGTAAGCTTTAATAGCAAACACATTACGCTCTTGTGTTATCCCGATTTTCATGAGTGTTTTTGAGAACAAGTCAATTCTCATAGAAAGTGACCTACTCTCACACTCATATATATAGGTGAAATTTGTTAACGGTGCTCCTATAATTTGACACCCCAGTCATACCAGATACAAAAATTCATCAAGAGTTCAAAGACTCAATCTCCACAAATCATTATAGGATAAAATGCACTTACATCATATGGATTGAATAAAATAAATAATATTGCATTTCACAACAAATCATCATATGATTCGTTCTTCCATTGAACCTGGTTATAGGATTTCTAGTCCCCAAGTTGGGTTTCCTCATATATGAATCTGAAATCTATGAGCTTCAATTTCATTTCCCTCGATGTGCTTCAGACCCTTTATCTTGTTAAGGCCTTAGTCTATGAATCTGCAAGATTTAATACAATTAATATGGTATACCAATGATCAATATGATCTCACAATATTGTGTTTTCTCCTCATGAGTCTGAATTTATCATTTTAATAACGATTTTGTACTCTACTAATTAGATCGGTGCTATTATAATTAATCAAAATTAGAAAAAATAATTTCTCAAAATAAAGTGTTTGATATAGTAAAATCAATTCACTTTTTCACTAGTTGAAGCTTAAATATTTTACTTCAATCTCCACAGTAGAGTTTGCAAACAATATAATTTGCTTTTCTCATTTCCAACAAATTGCACCAAGTTTTTCTCATATGATTTGCTTGTACCTGATAAGTACTTTTTTCTTCAAACACAATATCAAGTCAGGTTGTTAGTCACATAGCTCATATTTTTATGGGAACTTTCGCATATAACCACTCAAAAATAGCTTAATTACGCTCCATAACTATAGTTTACTAATTACGATTCGTAGCTACATATTATAGGGAGGAGAGTGGTGAGCGAGATTGGGAAAGGAAGGAGAGAGGCGAGCGAGAGAGTGCAGAGAGTGGAGAGAGGCAAATTGTATATGTATATCTGTCAAAATAATTGTATATATGTAATTAATATACATATGTATTTGTAAGCGAGATTGGGAGAGGGAGGAAAAATGTGAGCGGAATTGGGAGAAGGAGGAGAGAGGTGAGCGAGATTGGGAGAGGGATGAGAGATGTGAGAGAGATTGGGAGAGGGAGGAGAGAGGAGAGCGAGAGAGGAGAGCGAGAGAGGGAAATAATTTGTATAACTCGCATTTCGTTTGTATAATTCGCGGGTATGATTGTATAATTCGTGTGTTTTTGTATAATTGAGTAATACAAAGTTTGAAATTATACAAATATGATAAAACTCTAAATAACGAATTGATAAAAATATAAACATATGAACTTTAAACAGTTATACAAATTACATTATATAAAATTCAAAAACTACACGTTTATACAAACTTTCAAAAGTTATACAATTTTTTTAAATGTATATGGTGATAAAACTGAAAAACCAAAGGAAATCATCGTCATATACAAATACAAATCATCGTATACAAATACAAATCAAACGAAGAATTGTTAGTTGCGAATTATACAAACGTGGCAAATTATACAAACATGACTAATTATACAAACTTGAAGCCAGCCCACGTAATTAATGGTTAATGATAATCGTGAGTGGTAATTAGAGCAAACTATAACTATGATGACTAATTAAATAGTATAAGTTTGGTTAACCGCGTAATTTTTCCTATTTTTATTAGGCTAGAAAACTCTTTTTTTTTATTTGTCACATATTTTTCATACAATTGAACCAAAAGGAGTTGCAAGACTCACACAACCAACAAAATTGTATTTCACAATTTTTTCAACATAATAAGACTTCACAAGAAAAATTTCATCACATATTTGATATTTTCATTCCCAGAATAAAATTTATCTCACTAAAATATATCATGTCAAAATGACTACTCAACATGTTTTTCATAATTTATTTATAACTCTCATGTTAGAGCCAAAAGTCAACTCATTATAGCTAAACAATAACATGTGATTTATTTCAAAATATATGCACTTATAATACTCCTTTTTAGAGCATTTCTCAAAGATGCAAGAAATCACAATTTCACAATGATTTTTTTCTCATTTCATAAACCTCCACTATTTTAAGAATTTAAATATCTTTTTTTTTTTCATGAAAAGTAGTATTACTTTATTCATGAAAAAATATTAGGTAAAAAAGTTTTTTTTCTATACTTTTTCTCCGCTTGAATTGAGCAAGTAGAAAAATATTTAACTGTACATCTCTTCTCTTCCATCTCTTGAAGAGAGCAATGTTGAGTGGAATTATGTTGAAATCTCTATCTTGATATCCGCACTTTTTCAAACTATAACAAAATATGAGTCTCCTTAAAATTGTTGGTGTAATATACGACAAATACAATAAATTACAGTTGAAAATAAAATGAACAAAACATGAATAAATAAGGTTGAGGCACGGATATCTCGCTTTCTTTAAGGAGATTTAAACCCATTGCGGCATAATCTGCACCGATCTAGCAATATTTCTCTAGACTTGTCCCCTCCAGGATACAACAACCCAACGTCGTACAACTTAAACAACTCTAAATTAGTTGAAGAGTTCAAAGCTCCACAAAAGAACACCTTCCTTCAACATATAATTACTCTCTTTTGTATAGTGAATATAATTGAATACTTAGAATATTTTCGGTGTCTCAATTCTCTCTTTCACTACTATACACTACAATATTGCATTTCTTATCTTTTTTGAGATACTTCACAAAGGAAGAAACACCACTATTTATAGGTGAAGAAGTCTTCCATATAATCAATAGGTAGAATGATGGATAGTAATATGAATAGATAAATGTGATAGATATTACATAAGTTATAAGAAACTAATGGTCATATGAGTTACAAGAAACTAATGGTCATATGAGTTACAAGAAACTAATGACCATGAGAATTATAAGAACTAATGGTCATATAAGTTACAAGAACTAATAATCATATTTTACCAAAATTTATACCCACTAAGATATGCACTTAATATTTTATTTTAATAATAAAATACATATACACCAACAAGCACTATTGGAAGTTTGGAACTCAAAAAATGACACAAACCCCAGCACCATTTACACTCCAAGGAGCTTAAAACGACTGTGTTGTGCCCAAGGTACAGTAAGAACTTCTCCCTGAATAAATGTGGAGAATACAAACTACAAATCACATAAGTACATTATAACTTTCAGATGTGTTTTACAAGACCATAGGGAAAAACTGTGGAAATAAAACAATATGCATTTGAACTAGACCTATTGAAGTTGGAAAAACAGAAACTCGCATGGCCGCTAAGCATTTCCATGAAACGTGTACATGCAAGAAAAAAACAACCAACCAACCAAAAACTACGTAAGACCTGAATGCAACATGCTTCTCATTCTACTTTGCTTTCTTGGTGAGAGTTGTTGTTCCAAATTGACTGTCATCCCTTACGAAACTCCACCACAAGTACGTGAGAGGAATGGACATAGTGTGCCATAAAGCATCGGCATCTACATATCCCATATATGGAGGAAAGTCATATATCTTAATGAGTGTGGAAAGGATTCCACCAGCCACCACAAGCCACAACTTCCAGCGTGATGGATGACGAGTAAAACCTGCCCAGACAACCCATAAAATGAACTGCAGCATGGTCATAGCAACACAGACTTTGATGTTTAATCCTGCAAGATAATCTAGAACCTTCAACTTCCACACCTCATATCATGTAACAAGTTCATGACATATAGAGCTACCACTTAAACATAATCAGTAATTTCTATGGTCGAACAACATAGTAATTGAACATTCAACTCATAGATTCAATAACTGTTAAATGACTAAAGAACAAATTGAATTAGGTCTACTTTTTCTTGTTTAGAGTTATTTCTATTTTGTTTCACTAGTGACTGAATATATATGATAAAAACTATTTGCACATATCTTTGGTCCTGGGGTAAGATAATCATGTGACACCATCCTCATCAAGTCAAACTGGATTCTCTAAGATGCATTTTGTTCTTCTATATCCATTCTTTATCATTTTTGTGTCACTCTTTACTTAACATCCCAAAGGAAACACAAAATAACCTCAAGTAAACTCCAGGAAACAAAATATTTAAATTGACCCATTTATTAACTCAGCCCATCTTGGCCGCACCAAATTCAGCCCATCTAAAAGTTGGCTTAATTTGGGATACGCATTAGCCCAAATAGACCCATGATAAATCTTGTTAAAATATTTAAATAAATAAAAACAAATTGTTAGATATGTTATACATAGTTGTAATAAAGAAGTTTTCCTTCATTTTGATAGTTAAATAAATTATAAAAAATAAATAAAGAAAATTAAAACTTGGTAAGAGATGGGTAGGTTGGATTATGACCCATTATTCAATCCATCTTAACCCATCGAAACTTTTAGGCAGGGTTGAGTAGGGACCCATTTATCGGTACAATCCATTTTGTCCCTCCCAAATTCAGCTCAAACTGCCCATTTTCCACCCCTTAGGACCAAATCTTCAGGAATCACAAATTGAACTAAGATCAAAGGAGGTAGGTGAAGTAGATAGCCTAATATGGTCAGTTCTAATAGATTTTTAGAGAATTGTTTGTTAGCTTTGTTTCACCTTCATAGAGGTTGACACCCCACAAATCACCTATTTGATATCTAACACAATGCCATTAGGATAAGGCGCTCAACCTCATCAAGGCAGACTGGATTCAAAATAACAAGTAACATTTTACCTTTCCTAAGATCCATTCATTGCAATCTACATCTTTACTCCCATCCAATGGACATGCATAATAACTTGAAAGTAAATTTAATTATCTACCCACATCTACAGCCTCCTCCCTAATAATGATCGATCCACTTGATTATGTCTTTATAGAGAAACTATAGGAAGTTACTTTACCAAGTTTTTGCATTTTTCATATACTGCAGAAGCTGAAAATTATAAAGATCCTAGAGGAAATTGGACTAATGGTGCTACAATCATCCAAGGAGTTGATGTATTGTTTCTAGGTCTAGAAGGAAATAAGGTACGCTTGATGAAAATCATGCATTGTTCAACAGAAAGAGAGTCATGCTGG
Organism: Solanum paucissectum; assembly: GCA_029582445.1. Classification (NCBI taxonomy): domain Eukaryota; kingdom Viridiplantae; phylum Streptophyta; class Magnoliopsida; order Solanales; family Solanaceae; genus Solanum; species Solanum paucissectum. Next base: position 17,347 of record JAJONZ010001469.1, on the reverse strand, counting down.
AAGGGGACATACCATAGTCGAGTTGATAAAAGTTCAGATACAAGATATGGGTTGTCACAAACGCAACAATGGGAGCAGCAATCATTACCCTTGATGCCTCATCTCTCACATTAAAGGCTCGCAATATAGCAACAAGAAGAGAATACCCAATAAATGCAACCACGGATGAATAGTCCAGCTTCTCAGTCAATTCCACATCTCTGCAATCAACCGAGAACATTAAACAAGGAAAATCCAAACATAGAAACTGTAAGCAAGAAAAAAACAGCATCATTACATTAGAGAAATAGTGTCAGTTACCCAACATGGACCTTCTCTGAAAAGTTACAAAAGAAGGAAATCCTAAACAACAGTTAAAATTAAGAAGTGTTAAGACCTTAACTCAAAAGTTTCCTCTCTATAATAACTTAAGCCCAGATGAAGGATCATAAAATTCACATGGTAGCAAAGCAGAAAAGATCCTTGATTCAATTTTTACCACAAACTGTTAACTAAAGGTATTACCACATGCTTCACCAAAGAAAAGAATCAGGAAAGCACTTGCAAGGACATGTTGAGACATTGTTTAAGTCATGGTTTGACTAAGCACGAAGTTTAAGAAATAAAAGATTTTGAAACTTGTGGTCCTAAATATGTCATGACATTTGTGTGGCAATAAGAGTTTTGAACTTGTGATCTTAAATATGCCATAACATTTGTGTGGTTGTAAAAGCTTGTCATCAAATTTAGGAAGTTGTCATTCTTTTTGGAATGGCGTAATAAGGAAATAGTACTATATAAATAACCGGGGGAGTAACTTAATTAAATAAAAGTCTCCCCCATCCCCCTTCTCTCTCTCCCTGTGTAAGCTAAATGAGGTAGTCATGCAATTCAAAAACTATGTCTTTCGTAAACAACAAGATTTACATGCACCAAACAGTGCTACTCTATTACATTCCACTAATAAATAGAAGTGCAAAAGGCACAATTGTCATTCTCACTCCTCATAAACCATAGTTATTCACAACAGCATCGTGGTTACATACGATTATCTGATGGCACACAACTTCATTCGGAAATTGACAAGCAATGGAGAAAATTTCTACTTCAATTGTGAAGATGAAGATGTCTATTAATAGAAGAAACTCAAACAGTTTCCAGTAACAACGTTTTCTGCGAGAAGCCTATACTAAAAAAGTGGAAAGTGCCATAACTTCAGAAGACAGCTTCAACTCACTTGATTACAGCTTAAACTACACTTATGCTGTTTACAGTAGATAGAAATTACTAATAAGAGAGCAACAAAAAGAATGGAAACTCACCTACTATGGGAAACAGCACTCCATATCCAGGAGTTCATTGATAAAATAGCATAGATATGCCACAAGCCAGTGTACTCATAATATGGCTTCTTCTTCGGGCTAAAAGGTAGATTGTAGTTCACTAGAATAAAAAATGATACCCATCCATGGAATTGTATAGCAAGGTTAAGGACAGAGAATGCCACAGAAACAGGTTCCTGATTTAAGATAGGACTATCTTAAGATGAATGAATTATATCATATGCTAGAAGTAGGAAAAAGATTAATCTAATTTTATGAAGAACCTGAATTCCATAAACACGTTGGAATGGCCATTTCCTATGATATTTGATAGGTTGAAGACCAAGTTTCTGCCTTCCTTCCTCTCTGGCAATCATACAGTGGTATCGACAATCACTAAGGCAGTCCCATTGTTTCCATCTTTGATAAAGTGGCTCCTGCAGGTACCATGGACCATCAATTGGATTTTCCCCAGAAGAAAAATTGCAATGTTGAAAGCATTTTCCCCCCACACATCCAGTCTCCTTGCAGTGACCAACACATGCTCTGTGAAACCAACAAATTTAGTGATCAGAAGTCATGAAACAGATAACTTTAAAATTGCGGCACAAAACAAGCAGATACATGAAATTTAATCAGAATCCAGCCCATAAAACTATCACCATGAATGAAATCAAGGCTCTATTCAAGAAAGCAGGAGTACAGAGAGAACCAATAGCTGACTGCAATAACCTTAAGTATACTATAGTCCAGAGGGTGGCTACAAGATTAAGAATCTTTTAGAAGGTATGTTTTATATGCATATACTGCTATTTGCATTTCATGATTTTGTCAAGAAGATACTAGAACATATAAAGAAAGTTATGGTGTCATGTTCCACACGTATCCATGATCAATTGTCTGGTCAAACATACGTGGACTCTCAGTTATCACTAGTTCTTGGGATCATTCTTGATCTTTGCAGATTCTGAGGCTGTTCATGCTTCAGTTGTGTTTGGAACGTGTGTCTTAATAGCTGAAGTCATAGCGGCCTTGGCTATATGGGCTTTTAGGATAGTTCCGTTCATTTAGCCTAGGTTATGTGGGTTTTCTAACAGTCAAATGTTAAAGTTGTGTTCAATGAACTTGATCAAAGCTAAACTAAAAAATTCAGATCAGAGATTTGCATTGAGTAAGATCACTGACATTTTGGAATTTTTTTGATGATATCTATAAGAAAGAATACCTGTCATAAGGTAAACAGGAGTTCCCAGCTCAAGCGTAATGATACTGGCTTAAGGTAAGTAAATTCTTTAGTTAAGGGAAGGAATCCACTCTAAAAGATAGTCTTCTTTAATCCAAAGAATTCGATGCAGTTAGCAAGAGTCATGGTAGCTCAGTTTGAAAGGAAAGGCAGTTCAATCATCCGCAGGTGGGAGCTAAAACTGCTTAGGCTTTTTACTAATGCCCTCGAGCTAAAAGAGAGAAATCTATGTAAATTTGGATCTTAGCAGCAGTTTCTGAATGTTTCATTGTACTTTCAGTTGTGTGTGTGTGTTGGGGGGGATATAAATTAGGTATTTTGTTACATAACTATAATTTACTAAAGAAAAATATTACGAGTAAAGTTCCGCAACTAACCACGGTTTTGGAGGACATGACGGTGCCTCTCCTAATTAATAATCTTATGATGTAAAAGAGTAGTTCACTAGTATCAATTAACTCAAGAGATAAAATATTGAGGTATCAATAATCTGGTACATATTAAGAACGTGATCAAAACATGTCTAATATATACACATTCTAAATCCTATATTAATTTGAATTCTAAGGACTATAAACAACTGTTTTCATTGCTTTTGTTTTTTCGAAAATGCTGTTTCATACTCCGAAAACCTCAAAATGGATAAAGACCAATATTCTGTAGAAACATAAAAACAAAACAAGCCAAACCAAATTTAAACCCTTTTTTATTCGAAATGCCACCAGCATTCGACATCACTTAGTTGTATGACTTGTAATTTTAAGAAGTTAAAATCCAAGTGTTAAGAGATAGCAGCTCCTAAAGACTAACGTCAATATCTATGTGGTTGAAGTCATGTCTAATGATACTAGTTTGAAAAGAAAAAGTTCCCCACAGTAACAAGTTATCCAAAGGAGTGCAAGGCACAATATACAGGTTTTAATTTTCAACAAGAAAAGATCAATTGATTCCACATGTTACTCTAGAAATCCAAGTCCATTTCTTTGGATAAGCAAGGACGAAAATTCAACAACACAAGAAACACATATTTTTACCACAAGATAAACGCTCATTTACTATTGAAATTTCTCCTTGAAATGTTGATTTCAACAATAGATAGGCAACAAAAAATAACTCTCCATCTCCCATATGTATGAGCAGGCACACACTAATCAAGTGATACAACACTCTCACCTCTAATTTCAAATGACTCAGCTATCAATTTTAGAAAGTAAAGTATCAATATATGTCAGGAATAACGAAAAAAAGCTTTAATCGCCAGAAAAGGTCTTCAACAGTGTTTGGTACGACCGGAAACATTTTCTACCAACAGAAAGTAAATGCCTATCTGTCACTGATGAGTAAAGGTTATTTTTCTTCACAATTTTCCCAAAACATGAAAACATACTCTATATCACTTATTTCAACTTAAACTATAACATTATTATTCAATATCCAAAAATAACCGGAAAACGCTAACCTCCTACTCTCCTCCACCTCAAAAATCAAGCATATGTCACCTACTTTATACCCAATATTACCCCGAAAAACGATTTTCCTAGGTAAAACAATTTCCTCCACACATAGAGCACTCTCCTTCCAATTTAATTGTTTAGTAAATTCATGGTATATATAATCAAGCTGTGCGAATTGCTAAATCCCTAAAGTTATGAATTACATAATCTACGAGACAAAAATCAAACATAATAGTAGTATTTTGGAATCTAATCATCAGTTAATCGAAACAACAATAAGCTAGCTAGAAATTAGAATAGTAGAACAGTTGAAAGGAGCATAAAAAGAAGAATTGAAGGTGAACTTACTGGTAAATGGGATCATCTTCGCCGGAGGTAGCATGGATAAGCCGGAAAATGGGAGAAACCACAGCAAAAAAGAGAAGCAGACGACATATTTCCATGGAAATCGGCAAGTGGAAAGTCAAAAGGAAGAGTTGGTAAAGGAATCAAAGGATGAAAGTAACAGGTCGCATAGTGAGTAGAATTTATAGCAATTTGAAGAAGAGAGGAGAAATGGATGAACGACGTGAACACAACCAAGAGAGAAAAAAAAGAGGAGATTTGTGACGGCCAAAGTTGAGCGGAGACCAGAATCTCGTCATTAGCACTCTCTCTACCGTTTCACCACAAGCCACGTGGATTATCTATCTTACGTGGTCTTCCTTCCTAAAGATTTTGGGGAAAATACAAATATACTTTTTGGGAAAATAGCAACAAATATATTTCGAGATTGGAGTATTTATTTTAAACTAGTATAATTTATTTATATGTCAATCAAAACTTGTTTATTTATATAGACAATAGACAATACGCTGCCGTTTATATTATTTAATCATTATTTTAAAAATAGTTATTTTAATTTACTTGTGCAATTTATGAATTTTTGTAATAAAAAGATTTTTTTATTTATATCCTTAATATTAAATAACTAATAAAATAATAGTAATCAAATTTAAAAGCAATATTAATAATATTAGTTTAGTAAAATGCACCTCTAATTAAAAAAATTTAAGGAAGTTATATCAAGAAGGACCAAATAATATGAAAAGCATGGAGTAAAGGAGTGGAGGAAGACAAAAATATCCGCATACATACATATACATGTACACTTAATGCATATTATATTGGAATAACAGCCATAAAATTAAGATAATATTAAATTTTGTGATAAATTCATAAAAATATTATTTTACTTATAATGTTAATGAACTTATTAGAAAAATTTATAAATACTTAGCTTAAAAATAAATTATATATAATATAAAGAGGTTATTACATATATGTCATATAATAAGGGTAAAATGGATAATGTATGGGATAAAGGAGAGAATTTGATTATTGTTCAAAGTTGAGGGAAAAGTTTGTTTTTTAAAGCAAAAGTTGGGGGTGAAAATGATTTTCACTCAATTTCTGATAGGTTAAAGATATTTTTGATGTAATAGATGGAAGGGGAACAATTTTGAACAATTTCTAATCTCCCTCTATTCCTAAATACTTGTCCACTTTTCCTTTTTTAGTTGTCCCTAATTACTTGTTTATTTTGACAAATCAAGAAAGAATAAATTTTTTTTACCTATTATACCCTCAATTAATTACTTTGAAAAAGATAAAACTTTTTGAAAAACTTAAATTTTTTAATCACCCACTTCATAATTAATAGGGGCAAAATGGTAAAGTCAATATATCAATTATTGTTTTTTTAATAGATGTGTCAATTTAAAAGTTGACAAATAATTAGGGACAGAGGGAGTACGATAACAACATTTTTTACCCAATAGGTGGAAGGAAGATAAATTTGATTCAATAAATGGAAGAAGGACACTTCTGAACCATTAATAATAGGACATTTGAAAACTTTTTCCCATTTTTATGGGAAAAGAATCAAAGTTATACAAAAAAGGAAATTTTTTATGTTTTGCCTATATATATAATTCTAAGTTATACGCAACATAAAAAGAATCACAACTTATCAGGAATTAATTAAATTCAATTGACCCTGAATTTAATCTTTGATGCGAGAAATTATAGAGATAGTTTTAGTAATGTAGCTTGTGGCACGATTTACTCATTCATTTTGTAGTTCAATTTACCGTTGAGATGACCCATTATTGTTACAAAGTCTCATAATCGTTGACAAAGACAAAACAAGTGTTTTAAATACATATATGATGTAAAGCATTTAATGAAGTTGTTGTGTAATGCAACTTGATATTCTAATTTAATTGTGTGGACCACTCAACCTAAAATTGTTTTAGTATCATTTGAAAAAAAAGACATGGTAGGGTCAAAAATAACATTAACAAGATGAAATTTTAACATAGTATAACATACATTTAGGGATAGTTTGGTGTGATGGATAAGGGGAGTTAATTCTAGGATAAATTTTAAGTATTAGGTTCTAATATTATCAATTTGATCATAACAGACTTGTACTCTTGGGTTAGATACTATTTCCTTCGTTCACTTTTATTTGTCTACTATTTTAAAAATAAATTATCATTTTTATTTATCACTTTTAACATATATATATATATATATATATATATATATAAAGAAGATAAAATCCTAAGGGAGATTTGTGGAGATACTTGGAATCTAGAGGTACATGAGACATATACATTAGAGAGATTAAGAACATGTACGATGGAACAAAGATCAAATCATGAACATTCAGAGGAGACTCGAAAGACTTCCCAATTGAGATGAGGTTACATCAGGGATCAACTTGTAGTTCATTTTTATTTGTTTTGGTAATGGATAAATTGGCACGAGATATTTAAGGGGAGGTATATATACTACGGTATTGTATGTTGTTTGCAGATGACATAATATTGGTTGATGAGACACACAATAAGTTAACGATAGTCTAGAGGTTTGGAGATATACCTTAGAATCGAAAGGCTTCAGGTTGAATAGTACTAAAATAGAGTACACCGAGTAGAGGTTCCATGATGGATTGCATGAGACAGGTGTGGAAGTGAGGATTGGTATACAAGTCGTCCCACTGAGAGGAATTTTCAAGTATCTTAAGTCAATAATGCAAGAAATTGAGGAGCTTGATGATGATGTCACACATCGTATTAGAGCATAGTAGATGAAATGGAGACTTGCATCCAGTGTCCCATGTGATAAGAATATGCCACTAAGACTTGATCAGAAGATCATGAAAATAATAAAAATGTGAATACTTAGATGATTGTGTAGCCATATCAGGAGATAAGATATTAAGAACGAATATATATATATATATATATATATATATATGGGACAAGGTGAGAGTGACCTCGACGATGGACAAGCGAAAAATGAGGTTGATATTGGTTCGGGCATCATGTGAAGAAGAGTAGTGCAGATGCTCCAGTAATGAGATGCGAGGGTTTGGAAATATTAGGTCTCACTAGAGGTAGAGGTAGACCAAGGAAAAATTAGGGAGATGTGATTAGAAAAGATACATCACACATCTCTAGCTCACTGAGTACATGACCCTACTAAGGAGAGCATAATGGTAGGGATTAGGGGAGAAACAGTGGCAGAGAAAAAATTCCCATCAAAGAGTGTCAAAATATGAGGAATTAAATATACAAGAAAGCCAACAAAGTAAATATTAAAAAAGAAAAAAAATGGTTGCGCTCAAAAAACATTATTATATATGCTACTAGGCAAGGGTAGAACACTCAACCTCAAGCAAATTTTAAAATTATTTAACCACTGCACTAAGCCTCACTTATGTCAAGAGGATGTCAATACTTGTACAGTGTAATTTCCCCACAAAAGAGTGTCGCTTGATACCCTTTGAGCGCTCAAGAATAGCTCCACCCCGAATAGAAGGTTAGTAGGTATACATAGTCGAATGATTTCCCTTCTTTGTGGGAAATCATGTTTCTAGTTTGGTGGACCTTATCTGCTCCATCTTCTCCTTCTTAGTATTAATTATTTCATTATTATCATTATCTTCCATTAATTTCTACAGTTTGTTTTGCTTTTGTTATCCTTACTCTTTTTACTGTCAATATTATTGTTGTTTTTTAGTGTTTTCATGTTTATATTGAGAAAAAATTATCGTGAAAACTCTTGCCAGTTATTGGCAGACATCAAATCTGGTTTAAATTTGAATGAAATATGGGTGGTAAATTTTGTACGTTTGTGTATATGTATAAATGATGATATACTATATTATTTCCATAGAAGTTAAATTTGAAAAAAGTGAATGAAGTTAAAAATAAAATAAATATTGGCAGACAAGAGAGAACTGCTCGGATGGTAAGCTCCTTAAGGTTGTGAGTTTGAGTCACCGATGGAGCAAAACTAAAATAAAATAAAAAATAATGGGATGAAGTAATATCGAAAAGAAGTTGAGTATTGTAATTGTCATTAAATAATTGAATTAAAAAACTAAATAATTATTCACTTTTTCCCAATATTTTATGTTTTTGTTAGGTGATTTTCGTGGCACTTTAATACATTTTTGTGGCCGCATTACTCGCCAAAAAAACTAAACCTTTGGTGGCGACTTGTGTTATTGCCACGGAAAAGTATCAGCCACGTAGTATAGCCAACGATCCATGGTCGCCACAACAAGTTATTCGAGGCGATATTTTGACTTTCCGTGGCGATTTGTGTCGCCACAAAAAGGTTACTTTTTTTTAGTGTCAATTGAAAATTATAAAAGATTAAAAATCTATAGTATTTCAACAAATTTAAAATTCAAATCATATATAAACCTACACCTTATTTTATTAAAATGAAAATTACTCCAATAACTGAAAATAATTTTCAACCATAATAAACAAAAATCAGATAGACAATTTTAGGAGGGGAAATCAAGTCCATGTAAAGATACAACCTTATATATATAGATAAAAAATTTGTTAGCAAGTGTAGTAAAGAACTAACAAGTTGTATGGTTATGTTAGGTAGATCATTTAAAAGTTAGTTACAAAACTGATGAGGTGGCAATAGTTAGTTACAAAGTTGTTATAGATATTTTGTATTCTTTCATTGATAGAATAGTATAGAAGGGCATACATGTACAGATTCATTGTATCAAGACATTAATACAAGTCTCTCTTCTTTCTTTCTCCTTCAAATGCTCTGTAGTTTGTATTGATCTTCAATCTCCATTCATGGAGTTATCATGGTATCAGAGCCTTTGATTGTGAAGGGTTAAACGACAAGCATCTAAGTAAAAGGTACTCAGATTCACCATTGTTCAAAGGTGAATTGAAAGGAAGCGTCAAAAGTAAAGCTAAACAACAATGGCGAATGGAAGTGCATCTGAGGAAACAAACAAGCACTGGAAATGGAACTTCAAGTCAAGCTGTATTTCCAGTAATTGATCACAATCATCCATTATTTCTTCAACAGACTGATACTCCAGGTAGTTCTCTGATTTTCCTTCAGTTAACTGGTTCAGAAAACTATGCCTTGTGGAGTAGATCTTTTAGGATTGAACTGGTGGGGAAAAACAAGTTAGGTTTTGTAGATGGACGATTCCCTAAGTCCATGTTTGAACTAATGTTGTTTGATTAGTGGAAAAAGTGCAATGTTGTAGTGTTAAGCTGGATTATGAATGTTGTATGACCATGTCTTCTAAGCTCTGTAGTGTATGCTTCTGATTCACGTAAAATTTGGCTAGATTTGAGAGAGAGGTTTGATACAATAAATGGATCTAGGATTTTTCAATTGCATAGACAGATTCACACACTGATTCGGGGAACTATGTTTGTTGCTGACTATCATTCTAAGCTAAGAGATCTTTGGGATGAATATGATGCTCTTATGCCTTGTCCTAGTTGTCCCTGTCCAGAGTCAAAGAAATTTAGTGAACAATGTGACTATCAAAGACTCTTGCAGTTCCTTATGGGACTAAATGAGTCCTACTGATCTCCTAGAAGTTAGATTCTCATGATGAGTCCAATTCCAACACTTCACAAGGCTTAGGGCATCTCCAACCCTACACTCTATTTTACTCTCCAAATTTAGAGTTCTCTATTTTTTCAGATAACCAACTCCAACTCAATTCTCTATTTTACTCTCTAAAAAAAATCTTCTTCTCTCTCCTCAATATTATATTATTATTTCTATTTCATTTTTGTTTTCGTATTCCATAATATAAATCTTTTCTTTCTTTTTTTCCGAATAATCATCCTATATAATTTCATGTAATATAAAATTTTAATTTTTTGAATTTTTTTATTTAATATTAAATTATATTTTATTCTAAATTTCTAAAGAACAACTACGAATAATTGAAAAAAGAAATCAACAAGCACAAGCACAACCACAACTTCTCTAAATCATACACTAATTCCTTTTTCGAATATCGTTGAATCTAGAAACGACCTACCGGATTACTAAATTATTGTTGTGATTTTTAAAATTATTATGTTATGCATTATATTGTATTGTTATCTTGTATTTAAATTATTATGTTATGTATTATATTTTTAAATTAAAATTTTTATCTTATCATTTAAATTTTGTGCATTCTTCATAGTGAAAATTAATAATAACATCAAATTGTATCACAAAGTGACGAAAATTTAAAAAAAAATTAAAATATTATTAATTCGAGATGAAAGTAGTATATATAAAATAAAATATTTAAAAAATGTTATATTACATTTAAAAAGAATTGTAAATATTAGAGATTTAATTAATAGCCTTATATAAAAAATAATATGTTAATTACAAAAAAGTAGAAATAATAATATAATATTTAAAAAGTAAAATAGAGAGTATGAATAGTAGTTCTCCAAATTTGGAGAACTACTATTCAAATCTCTATGATTGGAGAGTAGAGGGTAAAATAGAGTATGGTTGGAGATGGTCTTATGCTCTTCTTATTAACCAAGAGAGTCAGAGAAATCTAGCTAGTTCTGCTTCCAATAGCTCAGGGGTGATAGAAGGAGCAACAATGTATACTCATAGAAGCAACACCTACAATAGTGGAGCAGGTACATCTAAGAACTCATTTCCAAGTGGAGCAGGTGGTTCATATTCAGGAGGATCTAGTGGTGGATATACTTCTAGAGGAGGCTACAAAGCTAGGAAGTCATTCCTTATATGTGAACATTGTGGGTGCAAAGTCATTCTAAGGAGCAATGCTATAAAATTGTTGGATATCCTGCTGATTTCAAATCTAAGAGGAAGCCAAATGTGTATGCTAATCAAACTACAGCTTCAGAAGAGTGTAGATATGACGTCAGGGTTAGCAACAATACACTCTCTAATCAATCAGGAGCTGGTGCAGAGTCAAATAATGGTACATTCTTCACCTCAGATCAATACCAACAGATACTACAACTACTCACAAAATCTGGAGGTGACAAGGTAGGAGAGTCCTCTACAAAAATTGTCATTGCTGCAAATGCAGGTAGCTCTCTTACAGCCCTATCTTGTAGTAGTAAATGTAGCAGTAAATTATGGATAATTGATACTGGAGCTTCCCATCATATTACATCTCATCTGGATATTGTTGACAAAGCTAAGAAGACACCTACTCATACAAATGGAGAAAATGTATCAGTGTCACATATTGGCAACTCTTATGTGTTCACATATCTGTCTATTTCCAATGTTCACTTTATTTCTGAGTTCAAGTGCAACTTACTATCAGTTTTAAAGCTCACAAAAAAATTACAGTGTATGATAGGTTTCTTTCCTGACTTCTGTGTTTTTCAGGACCTCTCCACTGGTCAGGTGAAGGGGATTGGTAAAGAAGAGCATGGACTTTACATACTTCATGAAGAACAAAGTCACACTCAAAAGAAGTTAGTCAATACTACTAGTGCAGTTCATGTGTCTACTAAGTCTGTTTCTAGTTATGTATGACATAAAAGGCTAGGACATGCTCCAATTGATGTAATAAAGAGACATGAGTCTCTAAGAACACTAAACTTCAAAGACCATTCTCATTGCACTGTGTACCCTGTAGCTAAACAAACAAAACTTTCATTTCCTTTAAGTGTTCATAAATCTACTGTTGTATTTGAGTTGATACACTGTGTGATCTGTGGGGTCCTTATAAGGTTCCTACTCATAATAGAAAGAGGTATTTTGTTACAATTGTAGATGATTTTAGCAGATACACTTGGGTTTTTTTGATTTCTTCCAAAGCTGACTCAATAGTTGTAATCAAACACTTTCTTACAAGAGTTCATAATTTATTTTCCACAAGTGTTAAAACTTTTAGGTTTGATAATGGCTGTGAGTTTCTCAATACTGAAATTCATGCTCGATTGAGTGAAATGGGCATTGTACATCAGACTACTTGTGTATATATCCCACAACAAAATGGGGTTGCTGAAAGAAAGCACGGAACCATTCTTGATATGGTCAGAGCCTTAAGGTTCCAAGCATCTATGCCTTTAAGATTCTGGGAGGAGTGTGTACTCACAGCTGTGTACATTTTAAACATACTTCCTACCAGGTTACTAGGCTACAAATCATTATTTGAGAAACTGTATATGCATCCTCCAAACTTGTCCCATCTGAAGGTCTTTGGTTGCTTGTGTTATGCTGTTAGTCCTAAGAAACCTGATAAGTTCTCTGTAATGGTTGTTCCTGCAGTATTTATGGGATACTCCTCAACACAAAAGGGTTATATTCTATATGATATTCATGCCAAGTCCTTTTTTGTCAATAGACATGTAGTATTTCAAGAAGAATTATTTCCCTTCAAGCATCTCCATGCCTCACCAAATGTTATATTTTCAGTAGTGGAGTATGCTCCAAATTCCTCTGAACCAGTTGTGTCCCCTCAAACTGATTCATATGAAATGACATCTATTTCACCTGAGGCTCAACATGGTGTAGATGAAAGTGTGAGTTCTGTAACACCTGGTCCTACTGTTGTACTTTATGCTACTGAGGTACCAATTAGAAGATCAACGAGGTCCAGCAAACCTCCTCTATGGTTGCAGGATTTTGTCACTAAGCCAAAGTCATCTGTCTGTACCTATTCATTAGCAGATCATCTGTCCTATAAACACTTGTCACCTAAATATAGAGAAGTTTTGAATGCATATTCAACTGTCTCTGAACCTGGTTCATTTAAAGAAGTTGTTACTGATCATGAGTGGAAGAAGGCTATGCAATTAGAGATTGATCCCCTAGAGAGTAATAAGACATGGAGCATAGTTGATTTACCACCTGGAAAGAGACCCATTAGATGCAAATGGATATATAAGATTAAGTTCTTAGCTTCAGGAGTGGTTGAAAGATACAAAGTCAGGCTTGTGGCTAGAGGTTTCAGTCAACAAGAAGGGCTTGATTATGGTAAGACTTTTAGCCCTATAGCAAAAATGGTGACTGTGAGGTCTATGGTAGCTTTGGCTGCATCAAAAGGGTGGTAAATATATCAGATGGATGTACACAATGCCTTCTTGAATGGTGACTTGCAAGATGAGGTATACATGGAGATTCCAAGTAGTTTTGCAAGACAGGGGGAGAGTCACAAGGTCTGCAAACTCCACAAGTCCTTGTATGGTTTGAAACAAGCACCTAGATAGTGGAATATGAAGTTAACTGAGGCACTAGTCCAAATGGGGTTCAAACAAAGCCACTATGACTACTCTTTATTCACATAACAAATTGGGAGTGACATTGTGGTGGTGCTGGTGTATGTAGATGATCTTCTGATTACTGGAAGCAATCACTAGCTCCTATGTAACACAAGACAGAAGATTCAAAAGAAGTTCAAAATGAAGGACCTAGGGGAACTAAAATTCTTCTTAGGTATTGAGTTTTCTAGATCAAACAAGGGTATATTGATGACACAGAGGAAGTATGTTTCAGAGATGATATCTGAGATTGGCCTAGAAGCAGCAAAACTTGTTCATACATCATTGGAGCTAAACAAAAAACTCACATCAGTTCAATATGATGAACATGTGACTGGTTCAAGTCCTGACCATGATAAGTCACTTGCTAATCCCATAATATATCAAAAGTTGGTAGGAAAGCTTCTCTATCTAACCATGACCAGGCCTGATCTTGCTTTTACTTCACAAGTTCTTAGCCAGTTCATGCATTGTCCTAAGGAATCACATATGGAGGCAGCATTAAGAGCAGTAAGGTACATCAAGGAAGCTCCTAGTCTAGGACTACTAATGCCAGCAGAACAAACTACACAACTAACATCTTATTGTGACTATGATTGGCGGGCATGTCTTGAAACAAGAAAGTCAGTTATAGGGTATCTGGTGAAGTTTGGAGGAGGATTAATATCTTGGAAGTCTAAGAAGCAAGGAGCAGTCTCAAGAAATTCAGCTGAGGTAGAATTCAAGAACATGGCTGCATGTGCAACTGAAATAACTTGGCTAATAGGTTTGTACAAGGAGTTGGGAGTCAATGTAACATTACCAGTCAAAATGGTATGTGATAGCAAGGCAGCCATCCAAATAGCTGTCAATCCTATCTTTCATGAGCGTACAAAACACATAGACATAGACTGTCACTTTGTGAGAGAAAGAATATATCAAGGGGTACTGCAGACAGAATATATTAACACCAAGCATTAACTTGATGATCTACTTACAAAGAGTCTTGGACAAGGACAACACAATCTACTACTAAGCAAACTTGGAATGAAGAATGTATTTCAACCATAAGCTTGAGGGGGAGTGTTAGCAAGTGTAGTAAAGAACTAACATGATGTATGATTGTGTTAGGTAGATCATTTAAAAGTTAGTTATAAAACTGATGAGGTGGCATTAGTTAGTTACAAAGTTGTTATAGATATTTTGTATTCTTTCATTGATAGAATAGTATAAAAGGGCATACATGTACATATTTATTATATCAAGACATTAATACAAGTTTCTCTTCTTTCTTTCTCCTTCAAATGCTCTGTAGTTTGTACTGATCTTCAATCTCCATTCATGGAGTTATCAATTTCTATGTATGGTCATCATTTTTTGAAGTTGTTTTGTCATAGCTTGCTTGACACTATTTTTGATGTACATGTAATTGAGCTTTCAAGTCCTAATTAATTATATTGTCCTTAACCTCAAAATATCTTGCATCGGTGCATGGTACAAAAGGGAGACAAGGTTGTGGGCCAATAATCAATTCAATGGGATAAGTTACCTGCACACCAGGCTACTTGGGAAGATTATCAACACTATTGGTTTATTTTCGAAATTTTCTTCCTTGAGGACAAGGAAAATTTTAATTGATGTGAGTTACTTCCTCCGTTTATTTTTACTTGTTATTTTTGACGTTTTCAAGAAAAGACAATTAATTTTTTTCATGTTTTACCTTTAGCTTTAAATATTTATTCTCCAAATCATTTTCTAAGACCTAATACTAAACATGTACCATTTAATAGGAAAAGTTCGGTAAAATACCTATATCAATAATTATTTTCTTAATGGATGTGCCAAGTCATACAATAACAAGTAAAAATGAACGGAGGGAGTAAAATGGAAGAGTTAGAAGCTTGGACACTCAATTTTGGATCGTTAGTTAACATTTATGGTAATTATTCCCAAAAATGTAATTTTTGGTATCTATATAATGACGGGAAAGCTGTAAACTTTTAGAAAAAAATACTTTAAAAAATTAAAGCAAATATTTAATTATTGTGTTCTAAGTCTTTTTTTACATATTATTTTCTTGTTCTTTAATTTGTTTTTATTTTTCTTGTTATTCTTCGTTAATCGAATTTAGTAGGGTGGTGTTGTGAGTATGAACGTTTTAGATATGTTACGGGATA
Source organism: Solanum paucissectum (assembly GCA_029582445.1). Lineage (NCBI taxonomy): Eukaryota > Viridiplantae > Streptophyta > Magnoliopsida > Solanales > Solanaceae > Solanum > Solanum paucissectum. The sequence goes on along the minus strand of JAJONZ010001469.1, from coordinate 1,588 downwards.
CACTAAATTAGTTAAATTCGTGTTTTCTATAATTCAATAAAGCATTTTATCTTAGGGTTATTTTTATTTTCCCTCTCTCATTATTCTTCATTAATTGAATTAATAAGCTGTTGTTTTGAATATGACTATTTTAAATATGTTATCAGGATATACTTACATAGTCAAATTCGTATTTTATATAATTGATTGTTATCATCTTATTTGATACTATAGAAGTTTTAAGGTTTCACAATTTTTGAAATTTTAAAAAAAATAATTCCGCAAATTTTGAAAAAGATAGTTTTTTTAAATTTTAAAAATGGATATCTCATTATTATTATTATTATTATTTTAAAATGCTAATTTTTCTTCATTAATCACATTACTCAAGAAATATCTAAAAGATACATTAATAACACCTTATTGATGAATGTGACTGTTTGAGTATATCCCGTAACATATCCAAAATACTCACACCCCAAGACGAATATCTTATTAAATTCGACTAATGAACAAGAAGAAAAATAAATTAAAGAACAAAAATATAATTAAAAAAATTGACTGAGAATCCAATAATTAAATATTGATTTTAATTTTAAAAATTATTTTTTCTAAAAACTTGCAGTTGCATGAACATCATTAAATAGGTAGCGAAAGTTATATTTCTGGAAATAATGACCATGAAAGCTAACTAAGAGAGTGTTTAGATTGACATAAAAGTTGATCAAACTTATTTTTAAGTCAATTTTTTACTTTTGAAAGGGTCAAACTTATTTTTAAGTCAGTTTTTTACTTTTGAAAGGGTTTGACAAATATAAAAATAATTTAAATTAAGTAAAAAAAAAGACTTAAAATAAGTTAGGAAGTGTTTGACAATATTAAAAATAACTTAAAATAAATTTAAAATGACTTAAAATAAATTAAAAACCAAAAGTAGGTCTCCCCTACTTTTTATTTTTTGACTTAAAAGTCAATTAAGTTTGACTTTTTATTTTTGATTCAAAGGCTACTTTTGTTAAATCAATCCAAACGGACTTTAAGTGACAAAGTTAACTGACTTTTGAAAAACAACAAAATTGAGCACGATGACCAATTAATGACCATTTAAGCTTCTAACTCCAAATTAGAACGACAAGTAATGTTTTTATAAATAAATTAAAGTTTAGTAAAGTGACAGAAATAAATTCCAACTTTTTTAAGGATTACTGGGGGATTAGGGGGCACTTGATGAGAAATTACAGCATACGTTTAATCATAAGATTACTTGACCTAGATACATATTTGTAATTGTTAATCATTGTGAGAACACAAAATATGCTACTTAAAATTTGATCTCGTTTGCCTAACTTAGAGCTGAATTATATATTTTTGAGTTGGATCAGCAATAGTATATCAAGATTATTATATCACTTCAGAATTTGATTGTATCCTTGAATTCAATTCTGATTCAAGTTAATAATGAAGCTACCCTCATCTAAGTTCGAGTGCAAATAACTTTTTTTGGAGTCTTCCTTCATTCTCCCAAGTTCCAATAATTGAAATAATACAAAACTAGAAATATGTCACTTACTTCTGTATAACTATCAATCCAATTGACCATAGTGGCAGC
>JAJONZ010001468.1:0-22685 GCA_029582445.1 Solanum paucissectum | reverse complement strand
ACAACCCTTGTAAAGGTCTAGTCTTTCCAAAAGACTGAGCAAAACCAAGAAAATCTGAATCATGGGTGTTCCTCAATTTTCTTGAATAAGCTTGTTTAGATATGTATCTCCACATATTCAGTGGATCTTTTGTTGGAAAACTGAAGAAAAAATATTACCCCAAATGACTAATAAGCTGAAATGAAGGTAAGGGAAACTGTGGAATGCTTGCTAGCATTGAAAGGGAAAATCTTGAGAAGAAAAAATGGTGAAAAGTGAAGCAGAGGAGGAGGAGTTTGGCAATGGAGGCTGCCTTAAACCCTTCCAAAAACCTATTCTTTCGTTACTAAGAATTAACAAATACTATCCGGGTTTTAATTTACCTTATTGGGTGACCCGACCCGACTCGTTTACAGTTTTGAGGTGAAATTATAGTTTGACTTTCAATTAAAAAATATATTTTTTGTTGTATTGCCATATTTATCATTAAATATTAAATAATTAAAATGAGAAAGAAGTTGGTTTGAAAGTTGGCAAACACTTGGTAGATAGAAAGAAAAACGAAGGATTTAGCTTATAGAACAAAAACAATAAAAAATCAAATTGGAAAAAGTGAAAAAGAGAACAAGAAAATAACTTTCATCAATAAACTTCAATTTTAATAAAATAAATAATATTAAAAATCACCAAATCTAACAAATAAGTTGTGCAAAAGTGTTGTTCAATCATGGGCCACAACATCTTCATAGGAGGAATTAAGACCACTAAAAAGTCAACAAAAATTGTCAATAAATATTTTTTTCTATCAAGACCAATGCACACACATATAACCTACAAATTGTGATTTTGTAGGATTTGCCTACATCTAACCCTGCTTAAACCTCATTCGTAAAATTACATCGTATATTATGGAAGCTTCAAAATTTAAATTGTTACTTATTTACAAACTCATTTTTGTTTTTTGTTTTGCTTATGATGGTTCATTTACGATAATAGAAGTCATTCACACAATTCAATCACATAAAAAAATCAATTTAAGTAATTTTCTTCATCAATTAAGATTGTATAATTTTGAAGGAAAAAAAATGGTCAAGACATGTTTACAATATTTGTTAGACTAGTTATGTGTTAGTTTGCCGAAAGTGCAGCACATGACGTGTAAGTTAGAAGCACGTTTGGATCCTGCCATAGACAAAACGCCTAGTATTTAAGTAAAGAAAGATAAAACGAGTGAGCTTTTATCCACCGAGTTTCAAACCATACGTCAATGGTACTGCAAGAGGGGGGGAAAGTGAGAACCAACCAAATCTTACTATTCTATAACTAAATTATTCATTCCAAAATTTCTTCAACACAATTTCTAGTCCCCCCCCCCCCTCCCAAATAACATTCTTGTTCCCCTCCCCTCAACTAAAATTCTTTCTCTTCTCTTATGACATGCCAGAAAGAAAGCCTAAACAAGATAGAGATACACTTTATGAATCACTCCCAATAATCGTTGCTCTCGGTCCTTACTTCAGATGGCTCGACGACTTGTGGCTCTACCACTTCAGCAGAGCTTGCATCTGACTCGGTTGATGCTTCTTCTGATGCCTCTGTCTCTTCTTCCTCGAATCGTCCCCATCTTCCTCCAAGAGCCATTGCCATCATCTCGTAGATCTTGCCACCCAACTCAGCTGGACTATCAGGCTGTTTCCAATGTGCCTCAGTGTTAAATTCATGTATTAGGAAGAAACAACTTATGCAATACATAGGAAAGACAAGGTGTGTTCCACAGTACTTACAGTAAATCCACTGGAGATCAATGCGGTGTCGAACAGCAGTTCCACAGCCCGCTTGGCGTCAGAACTATCTGGTGAATTTTTGCATGCAGCCTGCAAGTAGTTCCACAGAACCATTGTTGATAAGTACATATGATTCTTAGTCAAACTCGACCATATTTTTCTTCTATGGACGAAAACAGTTCTTGAAGTCACTAAGATTTAATTACTAGTTGTATAAGAAAAAAACTATTAATCTGTTGGTATGCTTTATGATACAAAACGACAAAGGGATACAACAACTAGGCCTCAGTCGTGTGGTTCCACAAGTAGGGTGTAGAGAGGGTGGGGGAGGGTGGGGTGTTATGTTTTTACTTCTAAAAGAAAATGAGCAGCAGCAAAAACGATTGCTACATCCCAGGCAACTTGTGTGAAACTTAACTACTAGTCCTCACCCAGCACCCAACTATATGGTCATTGACGATAATGCCAAGTGTAAACATAGCAGTGATACTTGATCAAGGAGTGTTTTGGACCACATATTTCAAAAGTCTCCCTTTTGTTATTAAACTGTGTCAAGGTCAAACAGTGCACCATAAAATGGGACGGAGGGAGTATTTGATTTCGCAACACTTGATACCTACAACTTTGATAGAATCCAAATCAAGGAACTAGCTAGTAGCTATGCAGTTCAAGCAGGGAAAACTTACATTTAGGTCTTTGATGATTGGATGATCGGGATTAACCTCCAATATTCTTCTCCCTCTCATAAATTCCAGGGTTGAAGTGTCTCCCAAGGTTTGTGCTCTCATCAATCTATTTCATACACACAAAAATGAATATTTTCAACTGAGAGTCTTGAAATTTCCAAAACTAAATAAACAGAAAAAGACGCAAGAAATAATAACCCACAGACCTTTCCATGTTGGCAGACCAACCAAACTTTCCAGATACAAGCACACATGGTGATGTGCTTAAACGCTTTGAAACTTGTACTTTTGCCACCTTATCACCCAACTGTTGTTTTATCCAATCACATAGAAGATTGTACTCTTGCTTGGCTTCCCTGTCTTTCACCTCATCATCATCATCTGAAATCAATGGCAGAGAGCAAAATATGTTAAACATTCTGGAAACAGGTCAAACTTGAATGGCCGTTTCATTTATATTTCCCCAATACCCTTTCTGCTGTTTATTTGAGTGTTCACATAGTGGGAAATAAAATTTCAAAGGAAAGACACGAAATATTGAAGGAAATCACTTCTATACTATGTTCCCAGTCAATGCAAGAAAATATGAGCTTACCAAGCTCCAGGTCCTCTTTGCTTATGTCAACGAACTTCTTTTCCTTGTATGTTTGTAGATTCTGGATAGCCACCTCATCTATTGGATCAACGAGGTACAACACCTATATTACAGCAACACAGGCAAATGTTAGGAGTGTGTACAAACAGAGGGTATTCTAGAGAGAACTTAAGCCAGATAACATGATCTCCGACACAGCCTTCCCTAAAGCTACGTGTTTTTGTCTTCCATTGGACATCCAAGAATGACATGACATACAGATTAAGATGAGAATCAAATTTGAATTTTGTTTAGTGCCGAATGAGAAGAATGTACTGGCAGCAAATTCGCTTTTCCTCTATATAGAAATAATTTAGCAAGTTCAAAAGCAGGACTCATATAACTTATTGAGATAAACACTATATTGGGACCATTATGGAAAATGGAACATCATTCTGCAACCACCAAAAAAGAAAAGGCGGATGTTCAAACTGACATAGGTAGGAGCAAGAAAAGGTGGTACAGAATGAAACTATTCATCCAAACAACAGTCTGGATGTCAAGGATAAAAAATCATAAATTTAAAAAATCATTCTTTGGACATCCTACCAGAAAACTTTCAATGACACTTTTAACTATCCTGCTAACTATAAAGACTGGAGACACATACAGTATTCAATTTGTGTTACATTTTTCGGGGGCTGTTTCTCTTGTTATCAGTTATTTCCTTTAGGAGGAGGAAGGGGAAGGGGAAGGGGAAGGGGGAGGGAAATATGTCTGCAGAACTCTACATTCAAACTATAGAGTAAACCAACAGAGACTTGTCATTCATGCCTATTAGGTATCTGGATGACTTGGTAAATAAATCCAGTAAAAAATTAGGATGAAGTAAATACCTCAATACCCTTCTGAACCAACTTCTCCAAGAAAGGAGCAGTCCTGGCACTCTGTAAGCTATCAGTAGCCAAATAGTAAATGGCTTTCTGATTTTCGCCCATGTTCTCAACATAGTCATCTAAGCTTATCAATTCTTCTTCACTCTTGGAAGAAAAGAATCTCAGTAATGGGGTTATTCGCTTGTGATTACCAGTGTCTTCAATACATCCCAACTTCACAAATTTTCCAAAGTTCTCCCAGAATTTTTTGTAATCCTGTAATAAAATAGCAGCGCTCTTACAGAATTCAAGCCACTCTTTTGATAAGGCACCAAAGGTAAAGAAAGTTTTGATGATATTTTACCTCCTTGTTCTCACTTTCAGAGAGATCCTGAATCATGTCGAATGTTTTTCTCACTAGTCTCTTTCTCATTATCCGAACCTAGGATGAAATAAATAAATACATTACAGTCCAAGAACAGGTTCTTCTTTTTCAATCGAACCAAATGATAGCTCGAGAGATTGACCATAGCAACCACCACGTCAGTGCAGATTGCTAAACAAGAATACAGTTTGACATATAAAATGTAATTCATTCAAGCACAAAAGTTTTTCCTTACAATTCGGCTCTCCTGAAGAATTTCTCGTGAAACATTAAGAGGAAGGTCATTTGAGTCCACCACTCCTTTAACAAAGCTCAGGTACCTCGGAAACTGAAATGCATAGAAACTAGCATCAGCTGATTTAGAAAAAAAAACAAAGGCACTGCACTATAACTGGCCCCCAAAAGCACTTAAGCATCAATTTAAATTTGGATTGCTTAAAGCTGGGATGTAAAACTACACATTCTCTTTGTCTACCACTTAACACAAATCTCATTATTTTATTCTGCAGTAGACATTTTAAACATGATTCAAGAACATCACTTCTCTTCATGTGTATTAACGTCATATATACAGCTCAAAGAATGAGAGACTATGAATTTGTGAATGAGAAACTTCACAATGACACAAGGAAAGAACTATCAATTCTCTTCAGATCTCTTCTACAAGTTGCAAATCGAGCTAACATATAGAACTTACCAACTCCCCATCAAAATCATCAGAAATAAAGACACGCTTCACATACAAGCGTATGTTCTTCGTCTTGGGATTTACGACATCTTCATTGTTAAGAGGAGCCATTCCAGGTATATACAAGACACTTCTAAACTCCACCTCACCCTGCACAAATTGTTCTATCAGAGTTAAAACATCAATATATAAAAAACGACAAATGACTAGTCATCAATCCAATATGAAAAGTGAATACCTCAGTAGTGAAGTGAGTGTGGGCAAGGGGATCCAAGAACTCATTAAAAGTTTTCTTGTAGAATTCCTGGTACTGTTCTTTCTCAACTTCTTTTGGATTCCGCATCTACAATTTATTACGGGGAAAAGAGGATTATCCTAACTAGAATGACCATGAAAAAACTATCACATACAACAAAAAGAGTACAATTTAAAGAACTCTCACTGTAGTCAATAACTCACCCATATGGGTTTTGTCTCATTCGTCAACTCCCAATCCCAGTACTTCTCTGTTTTGGTCTTCTTTGTCATTTTCTTTTCTTCCTGTCATCATAAAGAAAAAGAGAACACAAATTCCAATACCGTCAATAAACTCGAGAAGCATAGACACGTATTGAAAAGAATACACTGTAAGCACATAAGTATGAAGCCATCACCTCTGGTTTTTCTTCTCCTTCCTTTGGTTCTTCCTCTTCCTCTACCTGTCAAAATTTGCCAATGAGAATTAGGCATAGATGAATAATAGATGGCAAACTAGCACAGCGAAACAAGTTGAAACCCCTTGTCCCCTACCAATCCACAAAATAATAATAATCAACGCAAATTGTCACACACTTATCAGCAGCAACAACCCCCCCCCCCAAATCAGCCCCTGGCAATGGTATGTTGAATAATAATAATAACAACAATAATGATAATAACAGTAAAAATAATAAACAAAGTTATTACGTGATAATGGAAATTAGACGCACTTATCTTAATCAAAACACAAGCAGTACAAACAACCTCTAATTGGTAAAGCTTTATAGTATGTTGTAATAATGATGCAACTGTTTCAGTTTTTTAAGCACCAACTGGCCCCCTATATCTGCCTCTGGAACCAGTATTTTGAATCTGAAAATTTTGCAGGTAATCAAAACTATAAATTTATCCAATCACCCAGCCCATTGCGAAAAAAAAGTGTTTTGCCATAAGCTGAAACCACAAAAGATTTCTCCTAAAACACCACATCTGAAAGAGGAGGTGAAGGTTAAAACCGCCTTAGATTATACAAGGAACCTTACCTCAATTGTTCTTGATTTCTCCTGCCACGTGTATATTGGAAAAGATACAAACTGTGAATAATTCTTCACCAAATCTTGGATCTTCTTGGGCTCAGAATACTCGTATTTGTCATCGTCCTACAAAAAGACGATATCCTATCAAATTGCATCTACCATAGGGAACAAAACCATTCACAATGCTCTCTACTGATCCATCTTAAGATTAACACACCGAAGAAGATAAATCACAGGATTATGACCATCCAAGTTAAATGTTTTACAATTCTAAACTTATTATCATCCAGAGAAGTCATCAGTTGACATGGTCAACGATGGATTTTAGGAACTTATCTTTAATTTATTGTAATAACCTGTAGTTCAGCAAAATTAGGAGATGAAACAAAATGGAGATTGACCATAACATGCCCAACCCAGGGGATATAGGCACAAAGCTACCAAGAGAAAGGAGCAGAATTATTGCAGTACCCTCAAATAAAGTGTAATTTGTGTTCCTCGAGGTAGAAGATTTTCAGGATTAGTTTCCTCTCTGATGACATATGAGCTACTGTCAGCCTCCGCCTCCCAAACATACTGTTTATCTGACCTTGGGCTCTTCGTGGAAACTACAACCTGATTGTACGGAAAGACAAAAAATAACAAAATCAGTGGAATGACAATGCCTTCTTTTTTTAATAATCCATATCCATATGCAATGAGCAGCTACCTTTTGAGCAACAAGAAATGCAGAATAGAAACCAACACCAAATTGACCAATCAATCCATTGTCAGCTCCAAGGTCTTTATTTTCCTATAGATAGAAAAGCAGCATAGTTCTTAGAGACAATAACTTCAAACCACAATCAAAGTCTTAATTAGTGTAGTTACTCCACAACAGAAGATACCCTTTAGTACCTTAAGTGCCTTCAAGAATTTTGAGGTACCACTTTGGGCAATAGTCCCAAGACAGTCTATGAGCTCCTCTTTGGTCATTCCAATACCAGTATCCCTGCATTATCAATAAATTAGTCCCTTTACTAGGAAAGCATTAATGCAGCAGCTAGACCTTAAGCCACGTACGTTATAGTAATAGTCCCATTGTCTGGATCAGATTTGATGTGAATCTCTAGCTCACTAGAATCTCCAAGTAAAGAGGGCTCCGTCAAACTTAGAAATCTCAACTTATCAAGGGCATCACTAGCATTACTGTCCAAAGAAGAATCTGAAGTTAGCAATAGTACATAAAGGAAAAGAGGAAATTCTAAAAGACAATTACCAAGCATCATGAAGACTTCAACAAGTGCATTCAGAAAAAAAAAATGAACCCTATGGAAACCCAAAAGAGGCAATCTTTTGGTAGTGACCAGTGCCAGATATCAACAACAACATACCTAGTGTAATCCCACAAGTGGGGCCTGGGGACGGGTAGGATGTACTCAAACCTTACCCCTACGTTTGTGGGGTAGAGAAGCTATTCCTGATAGACCCTCGGCTCAGCAGAAAAGAAAAGAATTTGAAGCATGGTTGCAAGTGCCAGATATCAGCACAAAGAATTAAATGTAAACTCTATGACGAATGGTTTTTGACACAAACATTTATCGTATCATCTACAAGCAGTAACTATTAATCCATAACTCTACGAGATCAATGATTACAACGTTATGAAGAAAACAATTACTCCCTCTGTCCCAAGGACAATTGATGTGACACTCTTTTCATTTTAGTCAATCCCAAAAAAATGACACATTTCTATATTTACAAACAATTCAACTTTTAAACTTCTCATTTTACTCCTAGTGAGATACTTCCGGCCACACAAATATCTATGGTAGCAGTAAGTAGTGTACAGATGTTCTGCCACTCAGAAAAGCAAACAAAGGGGAGAGATGTCCTCACCTCACAAGCTCTCGCAAGAAAACCTCCTTGTGACTGTACAGACTATGAACAATCAAGTCTAATAGGCGACTGACCTGCATCCGAGAAAGAAAGTTAGCAACAATAAAGTGGACAAAGGACTATCAGCTAAATAAAACTAAGCATTCAAGAGCTCCTACAATTGCCTAAAGATTGGATCTTTCCTATGTTAAAAGCCATACCAATGACTATTTCATAGATTGCCTAAAAGAGAACATCTGAATTCAAACTACCAACTCCTCTTCAATCAATTATACCTCAACAACAAACTAGTTACAATTGACAATATAGCTACAACAGCATAATCAGTGTAGTTCCACAAAGAAACGTTACCCCAGAGGCTATTTCCAATAGACCCCCTGCTTAAGAAAATCAACCCAATACAGCTAAAAACTGAAAATTACAAACCAAAATTCTAAACTATACAAAAGGAAATGAAATCCCCACCTCAGCCTGATACTCGTGGGTCTCCCCAGAAGTCTCAGAAGCTTCTTTTTCAGCTACAGCAGAAGCCTCACACCTAACCACTACTCCAACATCTCTTTTATCCTGTTTCCATCTCAACCCAGATTGTAAAAATCCATTCTTGATATTATTCCTAGGCAAGAAAGTACTTTTTAGACAGACCCTATTGGTACTACCACTCCCCAATACAAAAGAAGGACTGTAAGGCACTGAAGCCATAGGTGAAGATGCCAAACTCCTGCTTACTACAGGGGCCATTATCTAAACTATTTGAGAAAACCCCACAAAGGATTCTTGAAGTTTCTGTGAGTTTTTTTCACTGTGTGTTTTCTGTGTTTGTGTGTGTGTGTGTGTGTATGGATAAAGGGGTTGGGCTAAGAATTCTTGAGGGTTTGTGTAAAAACCCTGAAATGTGGAGAAAGGGGTTTAAGGGTGAGGGTAGAGGGTTCTAGAAGTGTACATACAATTGGAGAGTGTATTTTCTTGGAAGTTTGTGTTTGAGAATTATAAGGTGAGGATTCTGCCATGTCAGCAATCACAATTATCTTGATATATTTTTTAAAAAAATTAAAAATTATATATTTTTTCTTAATCTACATCTTCGACCCTTTAGAATGGAGAAAATCTTGATGGGTTACGTTGTAATGCGCGATTCGAATTTAATTGAAGCTTCAACGTGGACTCCAAACGCTGAATAAGGAAAAAAAGAACTTGTAAGTTTAAGCAATTTTCATGTGTGGGGATTCTGATGTGTTGAAACTTCTCAATCTAGACTAGAAAGGATGAGTGGAGCCTTTACTGTAGAGGTAATGGTCCATAATTAAGAAAATATGAATTGGGGTCCTTAATGAGTTTTTTCGACAAATTAAGGGGTTAAAGTGTATAAAAATTTGAAGATTCCGTGTGTTTTCACTCCGTGTTTCATATTATGGATTGATCAACCATACGATTTGTATTGAAAAGATCTATTTCAAAGATAAAGTATTTTCTATCAAATAATTTTTTAAAAATGAAAGAATAATTATCATTCCATTACTATCTTGAATCATTATTGGTGGTTTATATTGAAATTATTGGTCATCCAATTTGATAAATAATTAGTGCTTGAGAGTTGAGAGCAACTAATGATGAATCTATTTGTACACAAAGATGGTCCAATTCCTTTTCTCTATGAGTCTATGACAAATCTTGTTTAAGGCTTTGGGGGATATGAAGAGATGAAAATTCAGAATACTAATTATTCATTCTTATTTCTTATTTGTTCAACTTATCCATTTATACTTCTTGAATTTTTAGCTTTTTAGTATTGATTTAATTTAGGAAAATTAATGGCATGAACTAACTTGATTGGGTTAGTCTTAAGTAAATGGGCTTGGGAGATACAAAAAGAGGCCCAAAAAAGTTTAAAAGGTCAAGATTGGAGCTACAAGTGTCCAGTCACACAAGTGCAAAAAAGAGATATTATAATAATGGGAAAATTTTAAAAATAGCAAAGATAATAGACATAATATGGCTATATAGCTATAGTTTCGATAATTGCGCTTCATAGTTATAATTTTATTTGCTATGGAGACTATGGTTTGTATATTTCGCTTGTTTGTTTGTATATTTCACCTGTGAATATACAAACATCATAAGTATATACAAATGGAGGTTGTGGTTTGTATACTTCGCTTGCCCGTTTGTATACAAACATCAAAAGTATATACAAATTCTATATTTATACATTTAAGATTTTTTTCATAACTATGTTTGTATATTTCGCTTGCCAATATAGAAACAGAGCAATTTATTATGAATTTTTCATAAATAGTATGCATATAGCTAGGGTAAGCATATACAAATTCTGGATGGATACAATCAGGAATCTATTTATACAAATTCTGAATTTATACCTTCAGGAATCGAATTTTACAAATTTTGAATTTAAACAATTAGAATACCAACAAGCAAAATTTTGCAAAACTGTAGCTATGGATTAAAAATAATTGAAACTATAACTAATATTACATAATATACTCTCTAGATGTTTCCCATTTCGCGTAATTTTCCTATAATATAATACAAGATTTCAATCTTTCCCTAAAAGCTTAAAATATCATATAAAATTATGTAAAAGAGTTTTTAAAGTCTATAACATATGCTAAAATGGATATACGAGGAAAGTGATAACAATCAAGAAGGTCATCAAAGGACTTTGAAATAACCTTATAACTTTGATGAACATTCTTAATCAGGGGCTAATCTATGTAAATGTTACATACTTCAAAGTAATGTAGCATCCGGAGCTTACAAATTCTGGATCCACCTCTATTTTTAATCAAATTCTTGTTATCTTATTTTGCTTGTTTTATTGTGCTTCAACAACAATAAACAAAGATAACAAAATTTTGATTAACAAATGGAAATGAGAAGGAATGAAATTTAGAAGAAAAAGAAGGAATAATTTATCAATTTTGATACACTAATTATTAAATTCAATTTAAGAAGGATGAAAGGTTCATCGATATAAGGAAATCAATTTCTCCCAAAATATAATTTAAAATCTATTATCAAACGCTAACTTAAAAAAATACTCTTCCAATTATGTATACAAAAGGAGTGAAACATTGATTAGACCCCACTTTTATAAATCAAGATTAGGTTAGGCTAGTTGAAAAATGATGGTGCTGTTATATACTCAAAATTTATTTAGTTGCCTTTTCTGGTGTTTGATTTATAATAAAAAAAATGCTTTATTTTACAAACTCTAGACTGCATTGTTACAGTCCAAGTCATGATACATATTGCTTGTTTTTTGTGTATCATGTGATTTTGTGTGTTGTCTTGTATAACACTTTACTTTCCACTGACATTTCTTTTATAATTGTGGTGTTTAGGTTAGTTTACGTGTATCGTGTTTAGGTCAGTTTGCACGTATCTCAATAAATTCTATGAGGTACATGCTATCTTTTACCAATATAAGTTGAGGTAACTCTATCCACCAAGGCTCGAATGAAATAGCCTAATTTTTTGCCTCCACTGAATTATGAACATGAAACTTCATGGTTCATAACTCATTTCACTGACCATTAGTAACAACAACAATAACATACCTAGTGTAGTCCTATAAATGGGATAGGATATACGAAAACCTTACCCTAATCTTTATGGAATAAAAAGTCTGTTTTCGATATATCTTCGACTCCGTTATGAGCATCATGTTACTAACTTCTTACTCATTAACTACTAACAATTATGCAGGTGGTTGCATCTTTATCCTAGGAAATACTAATCAAGCTATCAAATCAAAACCATAATCCAAAATGTTTGTTATAAAACAAGATGTTGGAATATTGCTTTTTCTTTTGTCAATATAGACATTAAAGGTGTCACACCACATATGAAATCATCATGATCTTTGTGGTCCCTTTTTAAAGAGCAAATTCTAGAGTATATAAAAGCAATATTCTTCTTCTATGTATAATTAAAAACTTCATTTACTGGCTCTCTAATCACTTTATCTTCCTTTTGTTTATTACTTTTTAGATCTTCTAATCTTCAAAAACAAAAGTTTAGAACAAAAATCATGTAATGGGGGTCCATAAATCATTTGCATGATAAAGAATGTTTCAAAAAGAACTAGCAATCTTGAAGAATGGACTGCATATGTAGGGACCAATACTAAATTTGAATAAAGAAAGAACATTAAAAAGGGTAGCCTGGTGCACAAAGCATCCCGTATTAGCAGGGTCAGAGCTGCACTTCAAGGGTGTGAGGTAGACAACCTACCCTAATATAAGGGTAATTAGTGACTGCTACCACAACTCGTACCCCTGACTTACAGGTCACACGGAGACAACTTTATCGTTGCTCTGTAGCTCCCAAAGAACATATTCAAATCATAAACATGTAGGTAGTGATATAATATATCAATGTGGTCCATACATGACTAAAAAAATTGCTTTTACAGACATGACTAATAGCAATTTTTTGAAGACTTTAGTTGTATTAGTCCTCCTCTGCTAGTGTCTGTTTTAAACAGTCAATATTGCACATTGCTACTGATCTCATCATGTCTCCAAATCTGCAATCATTCAAAATCAATAGTCAAACTACAGCATGATGACATTATTAATCATATTGTAAGACCATAAGTTAAAGTATGAACAACACAAACGACTTTTACACTATCAGATCATCTAAACGGTAACTAGGTAATTTCATTCATAACGTGCAAAATAAGGAAGGTAAATTGTTATAACATGTTAAAATACCATCTATAGGTCATCGTTGACGTGGCAAATAAGGTAGGTAAATTGCTACAGACATGTTAGAACACACAGATAGAGGTTGGATAACTATACGTGATCGTTCATAATAAGTGGAATGAGCTAGTTATAACATGAAACGAGATGTTAAAGAACAGACTGATAGTGTAAAAATTCTTTACCGGTCAATGCTGTTCCGCCCTCTCTCAGATTGATCAGTGCTACTTCTTGATTTCCCAAAGTAATCCATACTTTTTCTTGGTTTTTCCCTCTTGTCAAAACTAATTCTTGGCTTCAATTTCCTGTCTGTACTAGGCCTTATTGGAATGATCTCTTTCTGTTCAGTACTGATTCTCGACGACTTCTCAATCTCTTCAATACTTGGTCTGCACTTGATTTCATTCGTAATATCAAGAGTATAATCTAAGTCAATTATACTTTCTTCAAGCTCAACATTTTTCAAATAATCTGATTGTCTTTCCACTGAAATTATGAACTTCTTGAGATGAGTAAAAAAATGAGGAAAAACTTGTAAGTCACAATGATTTCCTCCTTTTACCCATAAAGGTTCATACTTCATTTTACTCAGCTCCCAAAGCTTTTTACCATGTGAAATATCAACTATATCATCTTCTGTACCCTGTAGACCAACACCGTCACATGAATCGTAAATGAATAAATGTGATGTATCAAGAAATCAGTGGTTCCTAATGGAATAGACGTTCAAGATTACGCAGGATTATACACAAAAGAACCCTTTTTCGGCTCTCAACAATAATGATCATATTGAATACTCCTCCGATCCATATTATCTGTCTTTTAAGGTTTCTGTACGCTCTTTAAGAAAGACATTTAATAACCTCAACCATAATAGCATTCGTGTAAATTACCCAAATATATCTCCCCCTAAACGTTTATCGGAACAGGAAAGGTACAGTTGGAAAACAAAAGTACAAAACTACTACTACTTGTTTTTCTAAAACGTCAAATATCTGAAAAGTTCAATTAGCCAAAACGACTAATACTTGAGATCGAAGAACTTACATGAATCACAAGAACGGGACAGCTAACATATGGGATTTTATCAATGTTCTGCAGAAAACAGAAAAACCGAAAGAAAACTTGTTACTGTTAACATATAAATGAAGAAACTTGATCAACTATTGAACTGAAACTTCTGCTAACCTTGTAAATATCAAGCCAGAGAGAATACTTTATACGATACATAACTCGAAGCCCGGAAAGTATTGCACTTTGCAGAATTACACCTCTAATTTGAGGTAATTTTGTTGCTAATTCAAGAGTTGGACCACTTCCAATTGATTGTCCATATAATATAATGTCTTCTTCTTTCACTTCATAAATCTCTTTTAGACATTTGTAAACAGCTTCTATATCAGCATATGTGTTCTGCTCACTTGGCTAGTTTACACAAAAGCAATACAGGAAAAAACTTAGATCACTGCTTTACTTCTATACACGGACAACAGAAATGAGAATCCACGAATCGTTATACTATATTGTCATGTAAAAGATAACTACAAGTAACTGTTGGTAATCAGTGGAACTAGTCGCCTGTAAAATAAGGCAGACGTCGTACTACAACAGATAAAAAATTACACTATTAGTGTATATAAGTTACATTCGTCTCGAAACTGAATCCACAAACATTGGCGAAACCAGGATTTTCACTAAGAGGATTCAGAACATGAAGAAGTAAACATATGAGGAAGTTAAGGGGATTTAATATCTACTTTATGGACATAAAAACTAATTTTGACTGTATCTATATATATAGTATATTTTTTTGACGAAGGGACCCCTGTCCACGACGACAACAACAACAACAGCAACTATGACTCGATCTCAAACAAGTTGTGATCAACTATAGGAACCTTCACTTATCCGAACCCCCTTTTGGTATCCTAGCTCCGTACTCATCCACGACAACAACAATAAGCAATAACTATGACTCGATCTCAAACAAGTCAGAATCAATTATATGAACCCACACTTATATGAACCCCCTTCGGCCCTTCCAGTACCCTAGCTCCGTCTCCATCCAAGACGACAACAACAATAACTACGACTCGATCTCAAACAAGTCAGGATCAACTATAAGAATCCTCACTTATCCGAACCCCCTTCTGGTATCCTAGCTCCGTCCCCTCCACGACAACAACAACAATAACTATGACTCGATCTCAAAACAAGTCTGGATCGACTACATGAATCCTCATTCAGAATTAGTTAATGAAAAGTGGAAAGAATTGAGTGATTAGATCACATGTCTTTGTGACATAAACGTGATTACCACTTAACAAACTTTATTAACATTTTCCAATAAAAGAAGAAATTAATCTAAACTTTAGTTCATCAAAGCATATTTAATACACAATATTAGCAAAGTCTTGTTGTAAAGCTCAAGACTTTTCCAGCTCATAAAAATAAAACATAACATATATACACTAGAATTAAAAAAAAAGGGCAAAAATGCTTACTTCTCCATTAGACCTTCCATATCCAGCATAATCATATCTACAAAAATCAATCAAAATTCATCTTTATATAAAAAAAAAATACCCAAAAAAAATCATATGAACATGCTAGACAATTAATTTACCCCATGACATTTACGCGTAATCGATCACTAAGTTCAACAAAAAATTGAAACATTTGGCCTATATCAGCAGCATTTCCATGTGAATAAAGAAGTGTCATTGTTGCACCTTTGTTCCTAACAAAAACTGAAAAAATATAATGACCTCTCTTTGTTTGTAGAATTGAAACTTCACCTTTTTCACTTTGAGACACACCTAAAAGTTTCAATTTTTGTGTTTGTTCATCTAAATCAACTTGATAGGATGGTTCTGGTGGAAAAAATGCTAATTTTGATGCAATTGTTGATGATACACCACCCATTTTTTTATACAAAATTTTGTCTAAGTGAAAAAAATAATCACGAACATAATTTTTTGATGATTTGGGAATTTGCTATTTTTGTTGAAGGAATGGAGAAATGGACTATGGAGGAGAGTTGTTGTCTTTAAAAAGAGAATGGCTTTAAAAAAGTGTGCTAATTAAAAAAAAAGTATAACACTAATTAAATGGGATTAAAGGTACTTTAATGATAAAATCAAATTAATTTAAGTAAGTGGATTAGTTTGAGGTAAATTTAGATTTTGAGAATCTTTTATGTATATCTTTTTTTTTGGTGTGTAGATCTTTTTTTTGGTTATTAATACTTCATTCTTTTAATAATCTAGGAGTAGGTGCACATCTTTGAATATTTCACTAGGTACTAGTAAGGGCGAAGCTATAATTGTAGTTAGGGGTATTGGCGATATCAGAAATATCGATAAGGAAGTTTATAATTAATGTACATCTATAGAAAGTAATGTTTGATATATATAAATAATACATTGTTTATATATATATAATATAATTTTTCAACAAAAAATTTTCAACATACCGCTATTTTGTATATGTAGCTACTCTACTGCGTACGGATTTGAAAGAACTCAATTGTTTTGATCCAAACTTAATATTTGAGTTAAAATTTAATTAATAAATCATAACTCATAAATTCAGAAGCCTGACTCCACCAATGATATCAGCTACCTCCAAAACCACGATCTTTCATCTCAAGTAATGCTTAATTCCTCTGTTCACTTTTACTTGTCATGTTTTGTTTTATGAAAGTCAACTTGAATTATCTTTGAAGCTAAATTGAATTAGATTAATTCAATATTTTAATTTTAAATTTAGATGTTCAAAAACTATAAAAAAAATAATACTATAAGTTGCAATCTTTCTTATATTAATACGATAGAAAAAATACATTTTAAAATATTAATCAAAATTCATGCAGTTTGACTCTCGAGAAGCAAAACGTAACAAACAAAAATGAACAGGTGAGAGTAGGGGTGTACAAAATCGAACCGAAAACCGAACCAAACCACAAACCGAGAAAAAAACCCCGACTAGTGTTTGGTTTGACTTGGTTTGGTATTGGAAAAAAAAAGCCCGACTATATTTGGGTTGATTTGGTTAAACTAAAAAAAGTCAACCCAAAACCAAACCAATCCGACATTATATATATAATTTTAAAATTTTATTTTATACATAAAAATATTTACTTTGATAAAAAATTTAAATATTTCTTATACTTTTTATCTTTTAATATATTATTTCAAGTTTTGAAACTTAGAATTGTGAATGGTTCAATAAAGATTATAGTCTACAGATGTTGGTAATTATAATAAAGCTTAAACCAAAACCTAGTTAATACTAATGCAAAAAGGAAATCAATTCAACACCAAGAATGACAATAATATTGAATATTTGTTCTTTGGTTTTACATTGGTTTAGACAATTCAAATACATAATCTAATTTTAATTTCCTTTAATATTTAGTCATGTAACTAATACTTATTAAACTTATTTTAGCATGATTTAGTACTTTTAAATTATGATCATTTTAATTATGACTTGTTAATTTGCAATATTTGTTTTACGCGATTTCATTATTATTATTATTTTTGTTGGATATTTTAGTGTCATTACTCATATCATATTTTGTGTTAATTTCTTAAGAAACACCTTAGATAATTGTATTTTGGTAGGACTAAAGAAATATTTGAAGTACAAGTAAATTATATGTTTGTATGAATACTTTACCGGAAAAATCCGGAAAAAATTGAAAATCCAAAAAATCCAAAAAAACCCGAGGTTGAAAAACTCGAGTTTTATTGGTTTGGTTTGGTTTGGTTTATAGATTTAAAAATCCGACACAAATGGTTTGGTTTGATAATTGAAAAACCCAAACCAACCCGTTCATGTACACCCCTACTTTTTAGGGTTCTTTTCTTCTTCTTCTTTCCTTTCTTAGAGATTAGTGGCTAAACGCCCTTGTTCTGGGCTGTAGCTACGGATTGATTGTTGAATATTAAAGGTTTCTGAATTAATTCTTGGTTATCGTTTAAGTTACTTTTATATTCTTGTTTTAGTATTTCTTGATTGACCATCTAGAGATAAATATATTGTCTATTCTTAAAATCAAGAGAGGAGAGAGTAGATAGACCAGATTATGGAAAGCTCGATCTTCCATTGAGTTGATGTGTGTTCAGGAGTGATGCCCGGACGAACAACTTGCTTGGTTACGAAACATGATGAAATATAAATGCTCGCCAGTTAAACCTGTTATCCCCGCTCAACGATATAGTTAGACAACTAACTGAAGTAGGCGACTAGAGGTCGAGAGACCCGATTCATACAATTAACCCTGTAAATCAGTAACTTGATAACCGAAATTAGTTCATTGCCTGAGATACGATACATTAAGTCCAACGCATGCTGCAGCCTTGAAATTTTCCAACAATTGTAAGTACTCTTATTATTTAATTCATGCATTCTTTTCTTTATAAATAAAAATCAAACACTTTTGGCACTCTTAAATAAATAATTAGACTAGTATAATTTAGTAAAAATAGTTAATTGACAAGTGTTTTGGGTTCGATAATTCTGTTCTTTTAAGAGCCACTATATTACTTGTGCGACCGCGTACACTTGAGTGTACAATGAGGCGCCAAAAACTTTTTGCTCTCAATTGCACATGCAAGTGTACGCGGTCGCGCAAGTAATATAGTGGCTCTTAAAAGAATTGAATCGAACCCAAAGGACTTGTCGATTAACTATTCTTACTAAATTATACTAGTCTAATTATTTAATTAAGAGTGCCAAAAGTGTTTGATTTTTATTTATAAAGAAAAGAATGCAGGAATTAAATAATAAGATTACTTACAATGGTTGAAAAATACCAAGGCTGCAACATGTGTTGGACTTCATGTATCGTATCTCAGGCAATGAACTAATTTTGGTATTTCAGGCAATAAACTAATATGGGTTATCAAGTTATTGATTTGCAAGGTTAATTGTATGAGTCGGGTCTCTCGACCTCTAGTCGCCTACTCCAGTTAATTATCTAACTACATTGTTGAGCGGGGATAGCAGGCCCAACTGGCGAGCATTTATATTTCGTCCTATTTCATAACCAATCAAGTTGTTCGTCCGGGCGTCACTTCTGAACACACATCAACTCAATGGAAGATTAAACTTTCTATATTCTCTGGTCTATCTACACTCTATTCTCTCAATTTTAAGAATAGACAATATATTTATCTCTAGATGGCCAATCAAGAAATACTAAAACAAGAATATAAAAATAACTTAAACGATAATCAAGAATTAATTCAAAAACCTTTAATATTCAACAATCAATCCGTAGCTACATCCCAGAATAAGGATGTTTAGCCACTAATCTCTAAGAAAGAAAAAGAAGAAAAGAACCCTAAAAAGTATTGACAACTTTATACTTGATGTCCAATATTTATTCTCCTCTAATAATTATTTATATGGACTATTTATAGATATAGAAAATTCTAAATAAAATAACCGAGTCCAAATCAAATTAAAAATCCAAAATCAGAAGGAATTGAATTCTTTTTTTTCGCGTGAACAACGGTGCGCTTCAATTGTTTTGTGGCTGCTGCCGTCAAAGACTGACACGTTCTTCTGGAGTTAACATTCATCCTTTAAGTTCAATTCATAGTATATAATATATTATTTTATTCAATTTTTGATTGTTTGATTTTCTTTTTCAACCTTTAATTTTTAATTTGTTTTAGTTTTAAACTTTTTTATTTTTGCACCAATTTAATCCTACAAATAAAATACACTATTTCGCATAGTTCATGAAATTTATGCTAAAAAAAGACAAATATAAATAATAAATGTGAGACAAATAATAATTAAAAATATATATTTTTGACCTCACATCAAGAGACTTTGGAAACTTTTTAGTCACATAGAAAATTTTAAAGAGGAGACTTACTTGTAAATATTAAGGGACTTGTATAATAATAATTATTTGTTCACTATCCCCTAAATGACTAGTATATACATCGATCATTCATTTATTATAAAATCATTTAGTAAATAATTCAAATTTTCTATAATATGAATATTTCCCGCAATTTTCTTGTACTCTTTCTATTACTTTGTCCCTTAATTATTCCTAGTATCATAAATTGACGTGGCAGAGTAAAAATGGTAAGTAAGTTATGTAATAATGTGAGTAAATTGTCAAGTAACACGTACTTAATTAAAAATTAAGAAAATGACATATAACTATAAATGGATGGAGAGATTAACTAAAAGGAGGAGTGCGGAGAAAGATGAATTGACTACTAAAAATGTGGAACTGAGTTCAGGATATGCCAATATGCCACTAAAATTGGAAAAGTTTTGATATTAACAAATTGTAGGTCTTTTATGTTAACGAGGAAAAATAATTTTTGAAATTTAAATGGTAGTCTAAACATAATATCAACTTCCAATTAATCTCTACCTAATCTATATATAATATAAAGCTAAATAAAAGCTCTTTGGCCAAGGATTTTATTTATCTTTTTTCTCATTTTTTTACTATTTTTTCTATTTTTTTATTTATTATTGTACAAAAATGAATGTATCAATTACTACTCAATTTCTTCATATTCTTTAATATAAAAATGTAATTGTGTTTATTTCCATTAATCCCATGACTTTTGATAATCATAACTCCTAACTCTGATTAATAATCATGTTCATTATATCTTTTGATATTTCATATTATGTCATATAAATAGAGGCATTGAAAATTTAGATACAATATAAATGGTCAAATTTATGTGTAATAGAGCTAGGGATTAACTAGGACGAGTTTATTCATCTTTTTGGCAAAGAATCACAATCTTTTTTATAACTCTATAAAAATGTATTCTATAGCTTATATATTGCTTTAAGATTTTTTTACTCACATGAGATTTGATTATTTTATTGCAGGTGCTTTTTTTTGTTGAAAGGGAAAAGTTCATTTTTTCCTTGATATTTGATAAACGGATTGAATTTCACTCTAATAGGTTCCCACAAGATTATTGGAGAAAAAGTATAATTATTATTTTTTATTTACATGTAAGTCAAGAGAAAGAAAGTTTTCTTCTGGTTCAGCTTCTTGCTCTTCCAATTCAGAAAGACTTGTCGGAAATCGCCGGTTGGGTTGGTCCAACCAAGAAAGGCATGGGACTTTTGAGCATTGCTTGGGTCGAGCTAGTAATTTTTATTACCTAAATTTTATTGTAAGAAGTTGACAATAGTTTGATGTAATGCAAATTTTATATTAAACTAATTTCAAATTGCTTAAATATTATTTTTAATTTTCTTTAATGCAAAACTTAATTGTCTTTATTTTCATTACCCCCTTGACTTTTTATTATTATAACCTTTAACATAAATTATAACCATATTCATGATACTATTTGTTATTCTATATTGTAGTCCTATAAATAAAGATATTACAAGACTTTGTTGAAATGAGCACATTAGCATTTTATGTTGTCACTTATGTTGATGCTTTAATTTGACTTGAAAGAATAAGATGAAAGTTATTGAATGGTGATTGTGGCTTGTGGTCGGAAGATTGTATATTGATTTCATATTTTTTAATGTTTTAATGATTAAGATCGTAAAAATGATGTATTATGTTTTATATTGTCGTAAATTTATAATTTCTTTTGGTTCACAGTAGTAACTTATGCCTTTGTTGGACATAACTCTCTCTCTCTCTCTCTCTCTCTCTCTGGGTCTTTTACTTCCTCAAAAATGTCTAAATATAATTTCCCCCCCCATAAATTTTCAATTACAAATCATTCACTATAAATTTTAAATAACACTAAAAGTTATACAATAATGTCTTGAATCTTTTAAGTTTTTCATCTTTACTGTAATCTTTGGCTAAGAATTTTATTTATTTTCTTATATAGTACAATTTTTCTATTTTTTATTGTAGAATTATAAATGTATCAATTAACGGTTCATTCATATTATTTAACGCAATACTCCCATAATTTTTATTATCATAACCTCTAAAATAATTAATAGTTATATTCATGACATTATTTATTATTCATTTTATAATCCTAGAAGTAGAAATATTGTAAGACTTTGGAGAAATGACTGTATTAGCCTTTTAAATTGTTATGTTTTTTGTACTTATTTTATTCATTTATTAATTTGACTTGAAGAATAAAAAGAAGACTATTGAATAGTGATCGACTTGTGGAAATGGATGTAGACAAGAGCTCCGAAGATTATGTATTGATTTTGTATGTTTTCTTTTTATTTTTTTTAATGATTAAGATTATAAGAATAATATTACATTTTTTTGTATTTCTCTTTGTTTTATATTTTATATAAAAAATTTTATTGTCGTAAGTTTGTATTTTCTTTTGATTTAAAAAAATAGCTTATGACTTTGTGGAAGTCATCTAACTACTAACCAAACGTTTTCCTCTATGAAATCAATTATATGTCTATATCAATGTATAATAACAACTTACTGTCTTTCATAACCGCACGAAGCACGAACAATTTCACTAGTTAATTAATAATTTCAAATCATAATTTTAAGTCCATGTCTAAACGCCTGCTCTGAAAAATCACTTGATGAACTGGTGGAATATGAAGCACAATAATGAAGCTCAAAAGATCATGATTCAGTCCCTACCTATCTTTATTAGTTGGAATTTATGGAAAAATAGATGCGCAGCTAAATATGGAGGTTAACAGTCTAGTATAGTGAGGGTGATGTTCTTAAAAAAAATTATTTAACTCATATTTATACAATTCTTTTCCCCCCTTTTACTTCATCTCTACTTAAGTTGTTTATACTGTATAACAACAATATAAAGAAAATGACACTAAAATACACATAGAAAATGACTTCAGAAAC
>JAJONZ010001466.1:0-50828 GCA_029582445.1 Solanum paucissectum | reverse complement strand
TTTCCGTTCTTATTTAAATGTGAAAACATTTTAAATCTCTTTGGGAATACTTAGTCCCCATATACTTTTTGAAGAAATGAACTTCAATCTATATACTCTTTACTCTTTACTCAACTTGAACTTTAATTCTTAAAACAAGGTTAAAAGCATTTGCAAAAGACTTCTTGAAAAGACTCTGAGAACTTCCTAGACTTGGCTCTTGACTTTCCTTGACTAGATCCTAACTTTCCTTGAATTGGATTATGAATTCAAGGTTCATGATCTCATGTTCATGGATGATTTCATGATGTTTAGATGTACCTTAGAGTGTTGTAATCAACTAGAAAACATAGGTACATTGCTAAGGAACAAGTATGAAAAGATGGGGGAAGAATGGGAAGAACTGGAGTCCCTAGCGCTCTGAGAGGCGCGGGGCGCCAGCCCTCAACATTCAGAGAACAAGTTGGGGCACTCTGGCTGGCGTGTCACCCCAGAGCCCCACATTCAGGGACTGCTTTGGTGGGGCACCTGGCTGGCGCGACGCCCCACTCCCTTCCCCAGGTGTTTGATGACTTTTCTTCTCCATTTTTCAACTCTAAACCCTCTAAACTTCAATGGTTCTTTCCACAAATACTTAGGATCATTTAAACCCTCAATACATGATAGATTCAAACCGAAATTACACCCGAAAACATGAATCAAATCGCAAGAAACTTCAACAAAACAACCCACAAGAATTCAAAAGAATTTCATCAAGAACTCAAAGAATTTACTTTCAAATCACACATATTTCACTGAATTGAATCATGATTGGCGTGTGGTTTAACTAACCCAACGCTATGTAATCTCACATACCTTTTAGGGATCACCCCCGACGAAATCCACAAGCTACCCTTGACGAAATCGATGAATCTTGGGCGTTCTTCTCCTTTCTCCTCTTCTCCAAGCCCTAGCGTAAAATTAACTTTTCTAAAACTGACTAAAATCTGAATTTACCCCAATTAAACTCCTAAAATCGAATTAGAATAATTAGGTAAGGAAAAGACTAAATTGCCCTTCCAAAATCCGGATTAGACTTTCCTTAATCCAACAGCCCAACTTCCAAAGGGCATAACTTACTCATACAAACTCAGAATCGCACAAACTTGGCGGCGTTGGAAAGATTATTCCAAGAGCTTTCAACCATATTTGTAAGTACACCTAACTCATCCTGAGCTAGGAGTTATGACCATTTGAAGTTGACCAGAACTCAACTTTTCCTAACTTAAACAAATTTTCCAGATTTTCATTCTTTCCAAAAATGACTATTTCCAATTATTAGTTTCTTCCTAGCTATTTCAAATTGCAAGATGTTACAAATAAGTCAAAGTAGGTGATGCACATACTTGTCACCTACTAGCTTAGTGTAGCCAAGCAAGCACCTCAATATTTTATTCCATTTCTAGACTTTAATACCTTTAACTTAACTTAAAACTTATATACACTATGTCATTTTAAAATTTAGACTCAAATACCACCTTATGATCTCAAGTTTAACTACTTCCATCGACGTCCACTTAATCGGGTTGCATCAAAATCTATGGACAGTTGGCTCTAAACCTATTTTATTGTCACTAGTCGCATAGGAAACCGAGTCCATCACTATACCACAAGGCAAATTATAAGCATCATGTAAATAAAACTAGTACATGTAGAATACGGGGTGTTACATCATCCCCCCTTATGATCATTCGTCCTTGAATGATAGGTGCACCTGATAGTTTGGTTAATCTTGGAATTTCATATTGAGATTTGTGAGAGTTCCCATTGTAAATAGGACTATCCGAAATCCATAGACTAACCTAAAACACGTATAGTCAAGTCTAGCATGAAGTCTCAATAGATATGGTTCGTGAAATAATAATATGACAAATTAAACCTCTTTCTTGACCATGTAATTCACTGAAGATACACAAGTAGAACTCATACAAATAAGGACTTTAATATACCTAAACACAAGCCATGCAAATGACATATAAAATGAACAAATGCTAGTAGGATTTATGATCATATAAGGGGACCACATGATCTCAGATCTTTATGTTGATGTTTAGAATGAGGAGGGGTATTTATATTCTATACCATCTTCTATTCCCAAGTATCATGTTATATTATATTCCTTCCACAATACTTCAATGGAGGTTACACCTTTTGAGCTTAGCTTCCGGGCCTTAACAATCAAGAATAGCTATAGTATCTCCCAATTTTTTTGTAAATGGAACGGACACATAAAATCATAGGCCTAACCTATCGGGGCACTACTTTTCCTTCTCTTTTATCTCATGACGCTTTTCAGAGGTGAGTCTTATAAGAACACATATATGTTAATATAAACTCTAAAGTTTTATGCCGCACCTTCGAATAAGGTAATATGCTAAGTTATTTATCTAGTTGTGACAAAATTTACATATATGCCCAACCTTTTCTAGTCAAAATCATCACTACATCTTGATACAATGAAACATTTTCCCAAAATTTTCAAAACTCAAGTCAATAAGTTTAGAGAGGCATAGAATACGGATAAATAAGTCACATTGAGTATGACACATAGGCAGACTAGCACAAATGAGAGCGCATTATATACGGGCATTAAGTTATAGAAATATGTATTGTACGTGCGTATATGGACTATAGGGTAGCGTGTGAGTGAATGAGCTATAAGGCATGTACAAAATGGACTAGATGAGCACATGATGCATGAGTACTAAAGCTACAAAATATATAATATGTAAGGAAGTAGACATAAAACAAAATGAACTACGAAACACAAATCACATTGAGAAAGTGTGTTATATCGCATGTATAGGTGGACTAACATGTCAACGAGTACACATATGAATTATGAGCAAGTGAGCACATGACACAAGGCCAAAAAAGCTATAAGGCCTGTAATGTTTAAGCAAGTAGGCTACGAGGCATGTAAAATATATAGAAGTGGTCATATGATCATTTAGCCTATAGTACCCACACAATATGGACAAGTGACATGAGGAAAGTAACCAGTGCAATAAATAACATGTAGGGAAAAGGTCCTATGAAAACATATAGCAGTTAGCAAGGGTGCTCCAAAGCGGATAACACTTACATGCAAGCATTCTATGACATTAACCTGTGAGAAGGTAATCTACAAAGGGAAAATGACATACAAATAGATAAGTTATAGAACATGCAGTATGTATAATTATATAACAAACCATCTTTCGAAAGTATGAGATATCCTATAGAACCACTCTACCATAATAAGGGCAAACACAATGTCTTAAGCGTTAAGTCACGGGTGGGATAGTTCTGCTCATATTCCTTACTCACCTCAAAACACATACAGTTGATTTCCCCCATCTACTCTCTTCAATCTCTTAAGAATTCTTATAGGTGTTCTGCTATTGGGACTTGGCTTCCATCTAGGTCATTATGAATACTACAATCAAGATAGAAAAACAAAATCCTCAATAGTTCATGTTTTAGAGTAGGAGGCCGAGGTCAACTTTGCCTTCATTACTAGCTTGTGTTATATCACGCTCAATGCCTGGTGCCCTTTGAAGGTCGAAATAAAAAATAAATAGTGAAGCTTGAAAGCATTATAAAACATGAACTCTAATAACATGTAAATGTCAGTAAAGTTATATCATGATTCATAACGTCTTAGAGTTAGCCGCTTTGGGCTTAACTAGATAGGTCTGACCATACTAATAGATTTCCTCTTTTTTTTTATAACAAGTGAGGGTGCTCCGACTCTTTTCCCATGAAAGATAGCAAATAAGAACAACTAGCATATGATCAATTTTTCCTCTCCCTTAACTGGACTATGACTGCCGAATTACTGCAGGCATATATTAAATGAACCCTGTAGTAGCTCTGGCATATATTAAATGAACCATGTAGTAGCTCTATTCAATTTGATAGAAGTCTATACAGGTGTATAATGCTCTACTTCTCTTTTATACTAATGATGTAGATGAACTAGGTCCATGTATCTTCTATCTAGGTAAACTTTCTATTCCCCTCTTTTTTCTTGTTGTTATCAACACCAAATAAGACTTGAATCAATACTAAATTGTCTTCTTTGTCTACAAAGGTTCACAAAGTTGTTCCCAGGTGCGCCATTATAACTCGTTAGGGTTGAAGAGTTAATACCATTTTCTTGCCTCATACGCTTAGCAATAACTACCTATCTCACTTCTCTATAGCATCCTCATATCACCCCTACTCCCATGATTAAGGAATTTGACATGTCCCATCTCTTTCTAACTAGAAGCTCTACGTACATATTTGGCCCGTGTCATTCAATCTTCATTCTCACATGCTTCCCTAACAAGTACCTTTTAATCAAAACTAGTAGCTTCATGTACTCTAATCCCACTATGTACAACCGACTAATCACAACTTAGGTCAACCAATCAAATTTCTTTTTGTTAACCTTACCCCTTAGTCAATACTAATCTTATATAGCCAACACATAGATCATAATAGGAACTACCATACATAAATCATTTGCAGCAATTGGCACACTTATCCCTAAGTTTTATAACCATAAAAAGAATACAAATGTTATTAGTACTTATTTGGGGTGGTTGGCACATACCATATAAAAAGCCGACTATCAACATATTCGGGATGATATATGGTGAGAATTTGGGCCTTGTGTAGTAACACTATTGCAGTGATACATTCAACTATCAGATTGTGTCGCTGCCTTCTTCCAACTATAACAAACTGGTTCAACAACATCAATTTTGTAACACCCCGTATTCTACGTGTACTAGTTCTATTTATATGACGCTTATAAATTTCCTTGTGGTATAGTTATGGACTCAGTTTCCTATGCAACTAGTGACAGTAGAATAGGTTTAAAGTGAACTGTCCGTAGATTTTAATGTGACCCGATTAAGTTGAAATCGATGGAAGTATTTAAACTTGAGATCATAAGGTGGTATTTGAGTCTAAAGTTTAAAGTAACATATTGCATATAAGTTTTAAGTTAAGTTAGAGGTATTAAAGTCTAGAAATGGAATAGAATATTGAGGTGCTTGCTTGACTACACTTAAGCTATAGGTGACAAGTAGGTGCATCACCTACTTTGACTTATTGACCATCCCAAAGGACCAAGTAGGTGCATCACCTACTTTGACTTATTGACCAGCCCAAAGGACTAAGTACGTGCATCATCTACTAAGACTCTTTTGACCATGTTATTGGTCCAATTACACTACCACCTACTTACATTAATCTAGCCCAAGTTGAGTAGAAGAATAAGGGAAAAATGGATAGCCAAGGCCCAATATTCTTAAGTCCAAAAAGGCCCATGTAAAAAGTCCAAGTAGGTGGATCACCTACTTGACAAATTATGGCCCAAAATGAGTGAGAAAGTCGGCCAAAGTAGGTCCCTTTAAAAAGGATTGATATCATCTTTTTCCAACTATTTTTACTTTGACAAAAAATCTGATTTCTAGAGCTTTCTCTCTTCTCTCTCTTAGCTTCATACAACAACCATTAAATACCATTAGGGTTCTTGAATATTAGGGAGTTCAAGCTATTGGAAGGTATAAGTTAAGACAAGTTGAGGAGGACAACCTTTACCTTGAAGAATCCAAGTCTTAGCAAGTGGTAGTTCTGTCCAGCAAGGCAAGCTACTGCAGTTTTCTCCCTCTTGTGATTGAGTTAATTAGGACATTTGGTATGTTTTAGTTAGTTGGAAATTGTTCCTTTTACGTGGTGTAATATTGGGGAGGATGTTCTGGTGATTAGTGCATGTTGCGACAGCCATGGAGAGGAGTCCTCTTTAAATTCAGTTATGAGCTTGTTTGAGCACTTTAAAAGTAATGTTAGCTCTTCAAGTGCTGGTGATCAGAAACCATGATTCATATTGCTTATGTTACATTATTATGTTAAAGAATTGTTTTATGTATGTTATGATACCATGTGACTGGATGTGCAGGGAAGTTATGGAGACGTTAAAGGACTTAAATATTGCAGGGAGTTTTTGGGAGGAACTGATACAAAGGTTGTACAGTATATAGATGTGATTTAAGGGAAATGGAAGGAAAGAAAACATTGGCTAGATAAAATGCATGCTTACTGATTGGTTACTATATTGGTGAGAGTAAGTAACTAAAATTGATTGATTAGCTACTAATACTAGTCTTACAACTTATTTTATTGTAGATTAGTAATCTGAAAAGAAGGAGCTTAAGTCATACTTTTTGAATTGTATAGCAAGGTATGTAAGGCTATTCAATTTCCTATTTATTTGGCATGAATCCAACACTTGTATTACAAAGTAAGGTTTCTAAGTGACCTTGGTAGTGACTGATCCACAGTTGCAGTTCCTACCCCCTAGACCATTAAAGTGAGTACTATATTATGAGTTTATTACTAAATGTACGTGCTTACTCTACCAAGTATTAGCATGCAAGGTTTAAACTTGTTTCATCGTCAAAGAACTCTTGGCACGTATTCCCCTTATATAAATCAAAATGATCCTAGATTACACATGGTACATATGTTTATGTGTTGGATATACAATCTTCCCATATCTTGCGAACTTGCTACAATTGTATATTCCATCATATATGTCATCTTTTCACATGTTCATATGTTCCCTTTATTGGTTATTACACCCATTGTGTTAGACTATAATGTTACCTCATAAGATCCCTACTTGCTCTATTATACATTTTATATGTACTTACTTGGGATATGTATTCGTCCTTAAGTTGAATCTGCCCATGTTCCCTTGGTTCCACGTTCATGTACACCTTGTATTTGATATTAGTTAGTGAGTATTTGACTATCATATAGAGTTCAAATATCTTGGCTGAATGTTAAATGTCTTCACTTGATATGTGTTTCAATTTGAGATGTAAAATGCTTACTGAGTCATATAAGCTCCTAAGTATTACGTTTGTGTCACATTTGCTTCCCATGTCATTGTTATTAGCGTAAGTCCATATTCATATGTCTTCTACTACTAGTCCATATTCCAAATCTCAACAAGGATTATGACCACCAAAACAACAATCTCAAACGATTTATGATCATCGAAAGAACAATCTCAAAAGAGTTATGAACCCCCAACACAACAATCTCAAAGATTAAAGAAGCTAAGTGACGCAATCTGTATAATTATGGATGGCAGCCCAGGGGTAAAAGCCTAGCATGGGTCGATCCCACTTTGTATAGAAGGGTGGCAGCTCAAGGGCGAAAGCTTAGCATGGGCCGATCCCAATTGGTATAGAAGGGTGGCAGCTCAGGGTTGAGAGCCTAGCATGGGACGATCCCAATTTGTATAATTATGAGGAGCGCATCCCAGGGGTTAAAATGTCTAGCATGGGTCATCCTCTTCTACCATTGATCAGCTGGTAATTTGTATCACATGCCCTACAAAGATTATAAAGTACAAAAAAGTAAAGAAAAAAATGTAACATACAAGATTCCACAAGTATAAGCAAAGGTGGTCTCAAATCCTTATTTATTTGTATTTGGTTTCACTTGAGCTCTTATTTTACATATGGTTGTATCATGCCTTACATATTCAGTACATTCTTTCGTACTGACATCCTTTATTGGGGACGCAGCATTTCATGCTGCAGGTACATGTACTCAACTAGTAGATCTCTCCAATAGAAGCACATGATACTCAGCGGTTGTTGGTGAGCTCCAGGTTGATTCGGGTCTTTTCCGAGTCTTTACTATGCATATTTTCATAGTGGTACAACCATGGATTCCAGTAGAGGCTTTGTAGACATTGTAAAGCTATCATCTGTATTCATAGTCACATGTATTGGTTCAGCTAGTCGACATGTGTTGTTTATGTAGTTTCTCTTTAGTAAATCTACCTGCATAGTAGTTCATTGTCTCATCATAGGTCACTTGTAAGCATGTGTTCATATGGTACTTGTCCGCCTCACCTTGGATTGGGGTATGACAAAAGTGGTATCAGCGCAGTTTGTCCTATGGAGTCTACAAAGTCGTATCTAGTAGAGCCTTACTTATTAATGTGTTGCATGCCACATTTCTTATTAGGGGGCTGCTTGGACATTTAGGAAATGTTACCTTCCTTCATAATCCAGATCGTGCGATAGAGCAAAGTTAAGAAGTCAATTTCCACTTGTACCTGATCATGTTATTCATATTATGCTTACTATGGTTAAGGTTAACGGTAGCTAAAGTGTCAACATGTAACATATAGAAAAGGATCATAAGTTATCAAATTTAGACTAGATTGAGCTCATTTTATTCAACCTTCCCACTCCACAAGGTATGTAAAGGATTTTATGTTATTTGCATTTTAAGTTGCATTTGTACCATTTGTATCACATTGGTTCAATTGAGAGAGATATAGTATATGCTTAAAAAATGATTGGTTACCTAGTAACATATATGAGTTGTAGCATTTCCAGGCAGATCTAAGAGGATACAACCAACTCTTCAGTTCTATATTTCCTTCATATTTATAGGATCTATTCCTATAGAGGACACTCGTTCTTAGTATGTGTTACACATTGAATTGTCGGCATTACACATGTACTCGAAATTGATGTTGTTGAACCAGTTTCTTTTAGTTGGAAGAAGGCAGTGGCACAATCTGATTGGTGAATGTATCAGTGCAATAGTGTTACTAGTGATACCCCTAATTGGTTGACAAGGCCCAAATTCTCACCATATATAATCTCGAATATGTTAATAGTTGGATTTTTATATGTTATGTGCCAGCCACCCTGAATAAGTACTAATAACATTTGTATTATTTTCATGGTTATAAAACTTAGGGATAAGTGTTCTAATTGCTGAAAATGATATGTGTATGGTAGTTCCTATTATGATCTATGTTTTGGCTATAGATGATTAGTGTGTGACTAAAGGGTAAGGTTAAAAAAAAAGGAAAATTGATTGGTTAGACCGAAGTTGTGATTAGTCAGGTTGTACATGGAGGGATTAGAGTACATGAAGCTACTAGTTTTGATTAAAAGTACTTGTTATATAGGAAGCATGTGAGAATGAACCTTGCATTACATGGGACGAATATGTACATAGAGCTTCTAGTTAGAAAGAGATGGGATATGTCAAATCCCCTAAACATAGGAGTAGGGGTGATATGAGGATGCTATAGAAGAGTGAGATAGGTGGTTATGAAAGAGTGATTGCTAAGTGTATGAGCCAAGAAAATGGTATCAACTCTTCAACCCTAACGAGTTATAATGGCGCACCTGGGAACAACTTGTGAACCTTTGTTAGACAGAGAAGTCAATTTAGTATTGGTCTTGATAACAACAAAAAAGAAGAAGTGAATAGAAAGGTTACCTAGATAGAAGATACATGGGCCTAGTTCATCCACATCATTAGTACAAAAGAGAAGTAGAGTATTATACACATGTATAGACTTCCATCAAATTGAATAGAGCTACTACCGGATTCATTTAATATGCTTGCAGTTCGTTAGTCATATTCCAGTTAAAGGAGAGGAAATATTGATCATATACTATTTGTTCTTATTTTCTATCTTGCATGGGAAAAGAGTTGGAGCACCCTCACTTGTTATAAAAACAAGAGAGGAAATCTATTACTATGGAAAGACCTATCTAGTTAAGCCCAAAGCGGCTAACTCTAAGACGTTATGAATCATGATATAACTTTATAAGTACCTGACATTTACATGTTATTAGAGTTCATATTTTATGGTGCGTTCAATCTTCACTATTTATTTTCTATTATGACCTTCAAAAGGCACCAGACATTGAGTGTGATGTAACACAAACTAGTAAAGAAGATAAAGTTGACCTCGGCCTCCTACTCCAAAAGATGAACTATTGTGGATCTTTCTTTTATATCTTAAATGGAGTATTTATATTGACCTAGAAGGAAGACAAGTTCCAATAGCAGAACACCTATAAGAATTCTTAGGAGATTGAAGAGAGTAGATGGGGAAATCAATTATATGTGCTTTGAGGTGAGTAAGGAATTTGAGCATAACTATCCCACCTGTGACTTAACGCTTAAGACAATGTGTCTGCCCTTAATATGGTAGAGTGGTTCTATAGGATATCTCATAGTTTCCAAAGATGGTTTGTTATATAATTATACATGTTGCATGTTCTATAACTTATCTATTTGTATGTCATTTTCCCTTTGTGGATCACTTTCTCACATGTTACCTAATGTCATAGAATGCTTACATGTGAGTGTTATCCACTTCAGAGCACCCTTGTTTATTGTTATATGTTTTCGTAGGACCTTTTCCTTACATGTTATTTATTGCACTGGTTACTTTTCACATGTCACTTGTCCTTATTGTGTGGGTAGTGCATGCTAATTAATCATATGCTATGGGAAAAATTAGTGCTCATGGGTTATATGACTCGCATATCACTTGTTTACATGTCATATGCATCATAAACCATTTCTATATATATTACATGTCTCATAGCTTACTTGCTTAAATATTATAGGCCTTATAGCTTTTCTAGCCATGTGTCATGTACTCACTTGCTGATATATCATATGTGTACTTATGGACATGTTCGTCCACTTATCCATGCGATATAACGCACTTGCTCAATGTGATTTGTGTTCCGTAGTTCATTTTATTATATGTCTACATGCCTTATAGTCTACTTGCTTACATATTATATATTTTGTAGCTTTAGTACTCATGCATCATGTGCTCATCTAGTCCATTTCCTACATGCCCTATATTTCATTCGCTCACACGCTACCCTATAGTTCATATGCACGCGTACACCACATATTTCTATAGCTTAATGCCCATGTACCATGTTCTCCCTTTTGGGCTAGTCTGCCTATGTGGCATACCCAATGTGACTTGTTTATCCGTATACTATGCCCCTCTGTGCTAATTGACTTGAGTTTTGAACAATTTGGGAAAATGTTTCCTTGTGTCATTATGTAGTGAAGAGTTTGACTAGAAAGGTTGGGCATACATGTAAATTTTATCACAACCATAGATAAATAACTTAGCATAATGCCTTATCGGAAGGTGCGACATAAAACTTTAGAGTTTATATAAACAGTTATGCGTTCTTATAAAACTCACCTTTGAAAAATGTCATAAGATAAAAGAGAAGGGAAAATGGAGCCCCGATAGGTTATACCTATGATTTATGTATCCGGTCTATATAATTTTTTTTGGGAGATACTATAGTTATTCTTGATTGTTAATGCCCGGAAACCAAGCTCAAAAGGTGTAATCTCCATTGAAGTATTGTTGAAGGACTAGAATATAACATAAGATACTTGGGAATAGAAGATGGTAGAGATCCTAAATAACTCTCCTCATTCTAAACATCAACATAAGGATCTGATATCATGTGGTCCCCCTCTTATATGATCATAAATCCTACTAGCATTTGTTCATTTGATATGTCATTTGCATGTCTTGTGTTTAGGTATATTAAAGTCCTTATTTGTATGAGTCCTACTTGTGTATCTTCAGTGAATTACATGGTAAAGAAGGGGTTTAATTTTTCATATTATTATTTCATGAACCATAACTATTGAGACGTCATGCTAGACTTGTCTATACGTGTTTTAGGTAAGTCTAAGGATTTTGGATAGTCCTATTTACAATGGGAACTCTCGCAAATCTCTATATGAAATTCCAAGATTAACCGAACTATCAGGTGCACCTATCATTCGAGGACGAATGATCATAAGGGAGGGAGGATGTAACACCCCATATTCTACGTGTACTAGTTCTATTTATATGACGCTTATAAATTTCGTTGTGGTATAGTTATGGACTCGGTTTCCTATGCGACTAGTGACAATAGAATAGGTGTAAAGTGAATTGTTTGTAGATTTTAATGTGACCCGATTAAGTTAAAATCGATGGAAGTATTAAAAATTGAGATCATAAAGTGGTATTTGAGTCTAAAGTTTAAAGTGACATAGTGTATATAAGTTTTAAGTTAAGTTAGAGGTATTAAAGTCTATAAATTGAATAAAATACTGAGGTGCTTGCTTGACTACACCTAAGCTAGTAGGTGACATCACCTACTTTGACTTATTGACCAGCCCAAAGGACCAAGTAGGTGCATCACCTACTAAGACTCTTTTGACCATGTTATTGGGCCAAGTACACTGCCACCTACTTATTAATCTGGCCCAAGTTGAGTAGAAGAATAAGGGGAAAATGGACAGCCAAGGCCCAACATTCTTAAATATCATTAAGGTTCTTGAATATTAGGGAGTTCAAGCTATTGGAAGGTATAAGTTAAGACAAGTTGAGGAGGACAACCTTTACCTTGAAGAATCCAAGTCTTAGCAAGTGGTAGTTCTGTCCAGCAAGGCAAGCTACTGCAATTTTCTCCCTCTTGTGATTGAGTTAATTAGGACATTTGGTATGTTTTAGTTAGTTGGAAATTGTTCCTTTTACGTGGTGTAATATTGGGGAGGATGTTCTGGTGATTAGTGCATGTTGCGACAGCCATGGAGAGGAGTCCTCTTTAAATTCAGTTATGAGCTTGTTTGAGCACTTTAAAAGTAATGTTAGCTCATTAAGTGCTGGTAATCAGAAACCATGATTCATATTGCTTCTGTTACAGTATTATGTTAATGGATTGTTTTATGTATGTTATGATAAGGGATGTGACTGGATGTGTAGGGAAGTTATGGAGACGTTAAAGGACTTAAATACTGCAGGAGGTTTTGGGGAGGACCTGATACGAAGGTTGTACAAAATATAGACGCAATTAAAGGTAAAGGGAAGGAAAGAAAATATTGGCTAGATAAATTGCATGCTTACTGCTTGGTTACTATTTTGGTGAGATCAAGTAGGTCAAATTGATTGATTAGCTACTAATACTAGTCTTACAACTTATTTTATTGTAGATTAGTAATCTGAAGAGAAGGAGCTTAAGTCATACTTTTTGAATTGTATAGCAAGGTATGTAAGGCTATTCAATTTACTATTTATTTGGCATGAATCCAACACTTGTATTACAAAGTAAGCTTTCTAAGTGACCTTGGTAGTGACTGATCCATAGTTGCAGTTCCTACCCCCTAGAACTTTAAAGTGATTACTCTAATATGAGTTTATTACTAAATGTACGTGCTTACTCTACCAAGTATTAGCATGCAAGGTTTAAACTTGTTTCATCGTCAAAGTACCCTTGGCACGTATTCCCCTTATATAAATCAAAATGATCCTAAATCACACATGGTACATATGTTTATATGTTGGAAATACGATCTTCCCATATCTTGTCAACCTGCTGCAATTGTCTATTCCATCATATATGTCATCTTTAAACATGTTCATATGTTCCTTTTATTGGTTATTACTCCCATTGTGTTAGACTATAATGTTACCTCAAAAGATCCGTACTTGCTCTAATGTACATTTTATATGTACTTACTTGGGATATGTATCCATCCTTAAGTTGAATCTACCCACGTTCCCCTTGGTTCCACGTTCATGTACACCTTGTATTAGATATTAGTTAGTGATTATTTGACTATCATATAGAGTTCAAATCTCTTGGCTGAATGTTAAATGTTTTCATTTGATATGTGCTTCAATTTGAGAGGTAAAATGCTTACTGAGTCATATAAGCTCCTAAGTATTATGTTTGTGTCACATTTGCTTCCCATGTCATTGTTATTATCGTAAGTCCATATTCATATGTCTTCTACTACTGGTCCATATTTTAAATCTCAACAAGGATTATGATCACCAAAACAACAATCTCAAACAAGTTATGATCATCAAAAGAACAATCTCAAAAGAGTTATGAACCCCCAAAACAATAATCTCAAAGATTAAAGAAGCTAAGTGAAGCAATTTGTATAATTATGGGTGGCAGCCTTGGGGCAAAAGCCTAGCATGGGTCGATCCCAATTGGTATAGAAGTGTGGCAGCTCAGGGGCGAAAGCCTAGCATGGGTCGATCCCAATTGGTATAGAAGGGTGGAATCTCAGGGGCGAAAGCCTAGCATAAGCCGATCCCAATTTATGTAATTATGAGGAGCACATCCTAGGGGTTAAAATACCTAGCATGGGTCATCCTCTTCTACCACTAATCAACTGGTCATTTGTATCACATGCCCTACAAAGATTATAAAGTATAGAAAAGTAAAGAAAAGAATGTAACATACAAGATTTCATAAGTATAAGCAAAGGTGGTCTCAAATCCTTATTTATTTGTATTTGGTTTCACTTGAGCTCTCATTTTACATATGGTTGTATTATGCCTTACATATTCAGTACATTCTTTCGTACTGACATCCTTTATTGGGGACGCTGCATTTCATGTTGCAGGTACATGTACTCAGCTAGTAAATCTCCCCAATAGAAACACATGATACTCAGCGGTTGTTGGTGAGCTCCAGGTTGATTCTGGTCTTTGCCGAGTCTTTACTATGCATATTTTCATAGTGGTACAACCATGGATTCCAGTAGAGGCTTTGTTGACATTGTAAAGCTATCATTTTTATTCATAGTCACAAGTATTGGTTCAGCTAGTCGACATGTGTTGTTTATGTAGTTTCTCTTTAGTAAATCTACCTGCATAGTAGTTCATTGTCTCATCATAGGTCACTTGTAAAGCATGTGTTCATATGGTACTTGTCCGCCTCACCTTGGGTTGGGGAATGACAAATTTCGAGTACATGTGTAATGCCGAAAATTCTATGTTTAGCACAGACTAAGAACGTGTGTCCTCTATAGGAATAGATCCTATAAATATGGAGGAAATATAGAACTCAGGAGTTGGTTACATCTCCTAAGAAGATGTGCTTAGAAATGCTGCAACTCATATATGTAACTAGGTAACCCATCATTTTTTTAAGCATATGGATAACCATACTATATCTTTCTCAATTGAAAACTGTGATACAAATGGTACAAAAGCAACTTAAAATGCAAATAACATAAAAGCCTTTACATACCTTGTGGAATGGGACAATCAAATAAAATGAGCTCAATCTAGTCTAAATTTAGATAACTTCAAATCCTTTTCTGTGGGTTGCATGTTGACATTTTAGCTACTGTTAACCTTAACCATCATAAGCATAATGTGAATAGCATGATCAAGTACAAGTGGAAATTGTCTTCTTAACTTCGCTCTATCGCACGATCTGGATTATGAAGGAAGGTAACATTTCCTACATATCCAAGCAGCCCTCTAAATATAAATGTGGCGCACAACACATTCATAAGTAAGGCTCTACTAGACAGGGCTTTGCAGACTCCCTTGGATGAACTGCTCTGATACCACTTATGATGAGAAAGTAAACTACTATGCAGATAGATTTACTGATGAGAAACTTCATATACAAACATGTTGACTAGCTGAACCGATACATGTGACAAGTGAAACTATGAATACAGATGATAGCTTTACAATGTCTACAAAGCCTCTATTGGAATCCATGATTGTACCACTATGAAAATGCGCATAATAATGACTCGGCAAAGCCCAGAATCAACCGGGAGCTCACCAACAACCGGTGAGTATCATGTGCTTCTATTGGGGATATCTACTAGTTGAGTACATGTATCTACAACATGAAATGTAGCGTCCCCAATAAGGGACGTCAGTACGAAAGAATGTACTGAATATGTAAGGCATAATACAACCATATGTAAATGAGAGCTCAAGTGAAACAAAATACCAATAGATAAGGATTAGAGGCCACCTTTGCTTATACTTGTGGAATTGTGTATGTTACATTCTCTTTTTTACTTTTCTGTGCATTATAATAATTATAAGACATAT
Source organism: Solanum paucissectum (assembly GCA_029582445.1). Classification (NCBI taxonomy): domain Eukaryota; kingdom Viridiplantae; phylum Streptophyta; class Magnoliopsida; order Solanales; family Solanaceae; genus Solanum; species Solanum paucissectum. Next base: position 35,077 of record JAJONZ010001466.1, on the reverse strand, counting down.
GATATAAATGACTAGCTGATCAGTGGTAGAAGAGGATGACCCATGCTAGGCATTTTAACCTCTGGGATGCTTCCCTCATAATTTCACAAATTGGGATCGGCCCATGCTAGGCTTTCGCCCCTGAGCTGCCACCCTTCTATACCAATTAGGATCGACCCATGCTAGGCATTTACCCTAGGCTGCCACCCATAAATATACAGATTGTGTCACTTAGATTCTTTAATCTTTGAGATTGTTGTTTTAAGGTTCATAACTCTTTTGAGATTGTTGTTTTGGTGGTCGTAATCATTGTTGAGATTTGGAAATATGAACCACTAGTAGAAGACATGAGAATATGGACTTACGATAATAACAATGACATGGGAAGAAAATGTGATACCAACGTAATACTTAGGAGCTTATATGACTCAGTAAGCAATTTGACATCTCAAATTGAAGCAAATATCAAGTGAAGAGACATTTAACATTCAGCCAAAGAGATTTGAACTCTATATGATAGCCAAATACTCACTAACTAATATCAAATACAAGGTATACAATGGAACCAAGGGAGAACGTGGGCAGATTCAACTTAATGACGGATACATATTCAAAGTAAGTACATATAAAATGTACAATAGAGCAAGTAGGGATCTTGTGAGGTAACATTCTAGTATAACACAATGGGAGTAATAACCAATAAAGGGAACATATAAACATGTGACAAGATGACATATATATAGACAATTGAAGAAAGTTGGCATGATAGGGGCAAATTGTATATCCAACACATAAACATATGTACCATGTGTAATCTAGGATAATTTTTATTTATATAAGGGAAATACGTGCCAGGGGTACTTTGATGATGAAACAAGTTTATACCTTGCATGGTAATACTTGGTAGTGTAAGCACGTACATTTAGTAACAAACTCATATTAGAGTACTCACTTTAATGCTCTAGGGAGTAGGAACTGCAACTATGGATTAGTCACTACCAAGGGCACTTAGAAAGCTTACTTTTTGTAATAAAAGTGTTGGATTCATGCCCAAGAAATGGGAAATCAAATAGCCTTTCATACCTTGCTATACAATTCAAAAAGTATGACTTAAGATCCTTCTCTTCTGATTACTAATCCACAATAAAATAAGTTGTAAGACTAATATTAGTAGCTAATCAATCAATTTGACCTACTTGATCTCACCAAAATAGTAACCAAGCAGTAAGCATGCAATTTATCTAGCCAATATTTTCTTTCCTTCCCTTTCCCTTAAATCACGTCTATATACTGTACAACCTTCGTATCAGGTCCTCCCCAAAATACCCTGCAATATTTAAGTCCTTTAACGTCTCCATAACCTCCCCGCACATCCAGTCACATCCCTCATCATAACATACATAAAACAATCCTTAAACATTATAATGTAACAGAAGAAATATGAATCATGGTTTCTGATCACCAGCACTTGAAGAGCTAACATTACTTTTAAAGTGCTCAAACAAGCTCATAACTGAATTTAAAGAGGACTCCCATCCATGGTTATCCCAACATGCACTAATCACCAGAACATCCTCCCCAATATTACGCCATGTAAAAGGAACAATTTCCAACTCACTAACACATACCAAATGTCCTAATTAACTCAATAACAAGGGAGAAAATTGCAGTAGCTTACCTTGCTGGACAGAACTACCACTTGCTAAGACTTGGATTCTTCAAGGTAAAGGTTGTCCTCCTTAACTTGTCTTAAATTATACATTCCAATAGCTTGAACTCCCTATTATTCAAGAACCCTAATGGTATTTAATGGTTGTTGTGTGAAGCTAAGAGAGAGAAGAGAGAAAGCTCTAAAAATCAGATTTTTTTTGTCAAAGTAAAGATGGTTGGAAAAAGCTGATATCAATCCCTTTTAAAGGGACCTGCTTTGGCCGACTTTCTCACTCATTTTGGGCCATAATTTGTCAAGTAGGTGATCCACCTACTTGGACTTTTCACTTGGACCTTTTCTTATTTGATAACATTGGGTCTTGGCTGTCCATTTTCCCCTTATACTTCTACTCAACTTGGGCCAGATTAATGCAAGTAGGTGGTAGTGTACTTGGCCCAATAACATGGTCAAAAGAGTTTTAGTAGGTGATGCACCTACTTGGTCCTTTGGGCTGGTCAATATGTCAAAGTAGGTGATACACCTACTTGGTCCTTTGGGCTGGTCAATAAGTCAAAGTAGGTGATGCACCTACTTGGTCCTTTGGGCTGGTCAATAAGTCAAAGTGGGTGATGCACCTACTTGTCACCTACTAGCTTAGTGTAGCCAAGTAAGCACCTCAATATTTTATTCCATTTCTAAACTTTAATACCTTTAACTTAACTTAAAACTTATATACACTGTTTCACTTTAAACTTTAGACTCAAATACCACCTTATGATCTCAAGTTTAACTACTTCCATCGGCGTCAACTTAATCGGGTCGCATCAAAATCTATGGACAGTTGGCTCTAAACCTATTTTATTGTCACTAGTCGCATAGGAAACCGAGTCCATAACTATACCACAAGGCAAATTATAAGCGTCATGTAAATAAAACTAGTACACGTAGAATACGGGGTGTTACATTTCTATTACCTCAACTTTAGCTCTATCAACCTCAATACCCTTCTAAGAAATCCGATGACCCAGAACGATCCCCTGTTTCACCATGAAGTGGCACTTTTCCCAATTGAGCACAAGATTGCACTCTTCACACTGTTTCAGTACCTCAGCCAAATGCATCAGACAACCATCAAATGAGTCACCTACCACAGAGAAATCATCCATAAATACCTTAATAGTGTCCTCCACCATATATGAAAATATCGACATCATGCAATAGTGGAAGGTCGCTGGAGCATTACACAACCCAAATGGCATCCGTTTGAAGGCGAAAGTCATGTAAGGACAAGTGAAGTTGGTCTTCTCTTGGTCTTCTAGAGTAACGGAGATCTGATTGTACCCAGAATTACGATCAATAAAGCAATACCAACCCTTACCAGCTAATCGATCCAACATCTGATCCATGAACGACATAGGGAAGTGATCTTTTTGTGTCCAAGCATTCAATTTTCGATAGTCTATGCATACTCTCCATCCCGTCACTTGCCGCATCGAAACAAGCTCGTTCTTTACATTAGGAACCATAGTAATCCCACCTTTCTTAGGAACACACTGAACATGATAGACCTAACTACTATCTGTGATGGGGTATATGACTCAAGCATCCAACCACTTGATGATTTCTTTTTTCACAACCTCTTGCATAGGCGGATTTTGTCACATTTGGTGCTCGATATTAGGCTTGTGGTCCGGCATGAGTTGGATTTTATGAGAACAAATGCCAGGAGGAATCCCAATAATGTCTGCAATAGTCTCCATCTAATAGCCCTCTTGAACCTCTTCAACACAGAAACCAATGCCTCAACTTGTACATCACTCAAATCGGCTGCAATGATGACCGGTAAAGTACCATCTCTACCCAAGAATACATATCTCAAATGCGATGGTAAAGCCTTTAGCTCCAAATTTGGAACCTCTTCAACAGATGATTTTGCGGGTGGAGAGTCGCGATTCTTCATATCTAGCTCCAATTTCTTTGGTTTGGAGTAGAATTCGAACCTATCAAGTGCAGTGACCAATTCATCATAGTCTTCAATACCATCACCCTCAAAATTCATCATTACTGATGCCAGTGCATCAACACCCAATCTCTCTTCAATAGACACATCTGAACCTCACTCCATAATATGATTCACCACTGATACTGACTTGAGATCACTTTCCTGCTTCATAGACCTACAAATGTTGAAAGTTACCTCTTCATTGTTCAATCGAAACTTCATCTGCCTTCTCTTCATATCGACCAAGGCGCGCCCAGTAGCAAGGAATGGTCTCCCTAGGATGATGGGAACCTAAAAATCAACCTCATAATCAAGTATCACAAAATCCACTAGAAAAATAAATGACTCCACTTTCACAAGTACATCTTGGAGAACACCAATGGGATTCTTCACAGTTCTATCAGCCATGAGTAATCGCATCGCAGTTGGTTTTGGAGCCCATAAGCCCAACTTCTTGTAGATAGACAATGGCATCAGATTAGTGCTAGCTCCCAAATCACACAATGTCTTCGCAAAATGCAACAACCCAATGGTACAGGGAATAGTAAAAGCATCAGGATCTTCTTTCTTTTGCACAAGTGACCTAGTAGCAATAGCACTGTAATGTTGCAGCCTATCATCATCTTAAAAACTAACGGCCCTCTTCTTAGTCACCAAATCTTTCATAAATTTTGCATACCCAGACATTTTCTCCAAAGCTTCTATCAACGGAACATTGATGGAAAGCTATTTCAACATAGTAATAAACATGCGGTATTTTCCTTCTTTATTCTTCTTTACCAACCTCTTTGGAGGTCTAGGCATGGGAACAACTTTTTGGGTTATCTGTGCTTCTTTCTCTGTAGCATTCTTGGACTTTCCAGTAAACTCAACCTCATCGTCATCTCTTTTTGCCACAATTTCTACCTCAGACGGCATGGGGGGATCAATGGTTTATTTACCTCCTCGAGTCGTGACTGCCATACAATGCCCATCATTCTTCAGATTCTTGATGATGTTGCTAGGAAGTGTATCAGGCTGACGTGGGTTCACAATAGTTGACAACTGACTAAACTACTGCTCAAGTTACTTTATCAACACTGCATGGGTATCAACTTTTTTACTAATTCCAGACAAGTCATTCCGCATCTCTTTCACATTCTCATCAGTCGAATCAAACCTTTTCATCATTTTCTGCATCATCTCCTCAATCCATGACATACTACCCCCAACTTCTCTATTACCGGATTCCCGATTTGCAGGTGGAACATAAGGCCCAACTCTCTCATTTTTGTTGCCATAGTTGTTCCGGTTGTAGTTGTTGTCGCGATTGTAGTTACCATCCTGGAAATAGTTACCCTCTTGATTGTAGTTACCATAGTTCTGACCTTGGTTTCCTTGACCTTGGAGCCAATTATCCAAGTTGGAACCTTGGTCATTGGCTCGGAAACCCCCGTCTGATCATTTACCAAATAAGCATCCTTCTTGTAGTAGTATTCCTCAACTGGTGGTGGTGGAGTTTTAGTCAAGTAGTTTACCGCATTTACCTTTTCTGGACCACTGCTTACATGCTTTAACACCAACCCAAGTTCTGTCCTTATCTGAGCCATCTCCTCACGAATGTCATCGGCAGATTGACTAGGCGCAGCGTAAACTGCAAATGTGTTTCTTCCCGTGTGTGACTTTTGAGTGCTCCATGCTTTATTTTTTTGGGAAATCTTCTCCAGTTTCTCAGTGATCTCCTCAAAAGTTCACTCACCATATGATCCTCCAGCAATAGTATCAAGCACAGCCTTACCATTGTCATCCTGACCTCTGTAGAAGTACTCATTTAGTGACTCATCATCGATGTAGTGATTTGGCACACTTCTTATGAATGCAGTGAACCTATCCCATGAACTACTCACAAACTCTCCAAGTAGTGCTACAAAGTTGTTCAGTTAGTCCTTGTGATTCAGCTTCTTGGACAACGGAAAATACTTTGTCATGAACACCTTGTGCAATTGGTCTCATGTGTGAATTGAGTTATATGGAAGCTCAGAGAACCAAACTGCAGCATCACCGGTCAATGATATAGGGAAGACTCTCAACCCTATGATGTTCATATCCAATTTCGGTCGCCCCACACAACTCTTGAAGACACTCCTCAACTTGGCCATGTGCTCATGTGGATCTTCCGAAGCTATACCAGAGAACAACCCCATTGCTGTAAGCATCTGCATCAAACTGCTAGTCACCATAAATGTCACGACACAAGAGCACCCTCTAGTCATAACACGGCATATTCGACCCCGAAGGGGTCTAATACCAGCCTCATAGAATTCTTGAACATAAGAACATAGGAAAATAGAGAAGAATTTAAAACTTTCTTTACAATCGAAGACATTTCATAAAAAATGCAAGCGGAAGTCTTTCTAGACTTTATATACTATGTCTCAAACCATCTAATACTTTGAATACAACATTAGGACTAAGCCAATACAAAAGATTTAACATAAACTAAAGACATAAAAGGAACATGATGGGTTTTGTCCTCGAAACTATGAGGACTCACCAAGTCTTCATCTTCAAGCACCTTAGAAACCTAACCATCAAGCATAGGACACCAACATCTCCAAAGCCTACACTTTGGCAAAAAGGGAAAAGAATGGGGTTAGCACATTAGATGTACTAAGTATAATGACCATGCAAAAACATGCTTAAAAAGGGACATTTGATTAAAAGCCATGCTTTTATGCCATTTTTTTTTGTAAAACTTCATGAACATTGATACAAGAGGCATAATATAAGTCACAACCAACATACAAAGTCACATATTTCACATTTTAACAATAGCACATATAAACCTTTACCTTTTACCTTGAGGCTCCACCTCAAGTAACCCTCAAGCTATACCTTGTGCAATGTATGGGTAGCGTCCCATACCACCACCCACACTAAGGCACCACCTTAAGGTCACAAAAATTGAACTTACCATTCATCCTTTCCCACTTTTACACAATATAGCATTTAAGAGACATAAACAATACATGACTCACATCATCACATTGAGGCCAACATCTAAGACAACTCTAAGTCATACTTGTGCAATGTGCAAGTAGCATCACATACTACTACTCACACTAAGTACTCCTTTTGAAGTAACCCTAAACAAGGCACCTTCACATACAATAAGTCATGACAAGGAAGTAATTCATAATACAATCCAAGTATAGCATGCATCATTTACACCTAAGCATATAAGAGTCAACATTTCTCAATAACATCATTTAGAGGACTTTCATTCATTAGACATTAGATCAACGTTCTCATTAACTTCTTCTTAGGAGGACATTCAAACAATAGTCGTTAAGGCTTAGAGAACTCACTATAGCCCTCTTGAAGCCTACTCGTGCCATGTATGGGTAGCATCCCATACTACTACCCACACTTCATAGACCTCCTCAAGAAACTATAATGCACATCTCACATGATGCGAATAAGTGTTTAACCGACATAGACCATGAGAGCTAGATCATGGAATCTGATGTATTGTCCCACATCGTAAGGGTTGGTCTACTTGCCTAAGGTAAATCGGTATTTAGCTTAAGTGGATCCACTAGCTATCATATGTGGGAACATAATTAAGGGACAAGGAGGTTGCTACAAGATACTCTGCCTCAACTCTCGGATGAGTAGCCACCCCAAGAGATTGCTACTAGATACCCCACCTCAACTCATGGATGAGTATCCATCCCATTCAATATCCTCTCGGTGCTTAGCCTACATTCCCATAGAGTAGTTAACATTCATTTTATTCAAGTGATAGGAGATTGTTACTAGACACTCCGCCTCGACTTCTGGATGGGCATCCATCTCAAGAGATTGCTACTAGGTACCCAACCTCAACTCCTGGATGAGCACCCATCCCATCCCCACATTCATTGGAAAGCTCATAGATTCAAAGATGAGAAAAGCCTTTCAACTAAGAATCCCATTATCATTCATTAGTGTATGAGTGAGAATATCCTTTCAATCAACACATCTTTATCATTCATTAGAGTACAAGTGAGAAATAGCCTTTCAACAAGTACTTCATCATTAAAATTATCATTGAACATTTATTCCTTCTTCATTCATGTGTGTGTGTATGTGAGAATAGTCTTTCACATAATCACCATCATTCACAAGTGTTAATAGAGGAATAACATTCAATCCTCACATAATTAGCTTCTAAATATAATCATCATTCATCCATTTAGATCACACACATGCTTCACATCACCTTCATATATACAATCATCATGATAATACTTCAATTAATCACATTATGCCTTCAAGGCCATGATCACATTGTACATAATAAGTAAACACTTCCACCTTTCAAGTGGATCAACAATTTAAGAACAATTCTACATTTAAACATGAAATTAGGTCAACTTGCCCTTTCAAGGCTATGATAACAATTCCTCAATTCATCAACAATTAATCACAATTATACTAGATAATGATACAAATCAATAATCTAAATCAATCTACACATTCATTCATAATCAATAAACCCACTTCATAAGTCCAAATTTAAGAATTGAGAGAAATCATGGGTTCATAGAGTAAAAATCATCTTAAATCATCAATTAAACATTAATATAATCATAGTTTATCATTTGAAAATGTTTGACGCAAGAACCCATGAGATTGAGTAAAACATAGGGTTTTGGTGAAACTTGAACACTTTGAAAACTATTTCGAAATTGACTCTAGGGTGAAATCTAACCATAGATGAATGTTCACCATATCTTATACTTGACGAATCCCACGAAATTGAAGAAGAAACATCTTGAAATCCCCAACCCTAGCTTGATCTTGACCTTGATCTCCAATGGAGTTTCTAGAGAGAACTTTTTAGGAGGGAAGGGTTTTGTTTTTGAGAGATGAAGTCTAAATGAGGGTTTCAATGTTTTAATACTCTTAAAATACCTTAAAACACTTAAAATAATCATCCATATATTAATTAGGACTTGGGGTGAATTTACCAATTCACCCCTAGCTTGGTCGAGACTGCACCAGAAAAACAGTGCCCATTCACGGCCTGGACTCACGGATTGTGAGTCCATTCACGGACCGTGCTGCTGGTCCGTAGTCCGGGGCTGCAAGTTGTTTTTAGGCTTCTTGACCTACGGAGGCCATCCACGGGGCGTGGATGGACATACAGGGTGTGAACCCCATCCGTAGGTCACCAAGTTTTGGCCAACTTGATGGTTTCCTTGGGGTTTAGACTTAGGGTCCTCCTCAAGGACCCTTAGGGTGGTCCTTGGGGAGTCATACCTTGACGTATAACCCCTAAACACCTTAACAATAGCTCGGGACAACATTAAACCACATCAAAACTCATGACGAACACAAACGCACACGCGCTAGGCTCTAGTTTCACTAGTTCATTTTTAGGGTCGTTACATTATCCCCCACTTAGGAACATTCGTCCTCGAATGACACTTTAAACACATTAAAGAGTAACGACTCAAGACTAGCAGCCCATAATCATGCATGCAACATCAATATAAATGCATACAACTAGGAGGAAACATCAACTCCATGTCAAAAGGCTCAATGCAACCAAGAAGGTAGGAACTACATCTACAAACTCATTATGCATCAAAACCTTAACATTCTTCATTTTATTGGAGGAACTTCCTTTTACAAATCACATCATGCTCATCACAACATCATTAAGCACATTAAGCAATTACTCTCATAAGCACAATATGCAACTCTTTCAAGAACACCTTTAAGCAACTCTTCAATAAAGCACATTTATGCCATTTTTCTCATAAAAGCACATTATGCAACTTCTTCATAGAAACACATTTAGGCATGCTCAACTTTTAACCTCATGAAGCATATAGACAACTCAAACTAAATGCACATCAACATGAGGAACAATAAATCATGAAAACTCATTTTCTCATCCAAACAAGAATTCATCAAGAACACGCATAACATAAGGAGAACATGGAAACTCAATGTCACACATAACTCCAAATCATGAAACATGCCCAAAAGGAACTCTTGGTCTAAGGCTTGAATAGGCATATAAAGAAAGAGGTAAGGATATCGGAACTCTCAACAACCTTACTACTCAACATACTATCCCCCACTTAGGAGTAAACCCAACTAAGGTCAACATGAACACCACAAGGGAACCTTAATCAAGACATTCACAACTTACTAGAAACCATCAACATACCGAAGCTTTACACTAGGAAGGTCCTCATTAAGCACTCTTGCTCACAATCAACCTTACCACATCACTCAAGGTCTCATATGAGTCTACCACACCGAGTCTAAACTCCTCACACTCACTATACCTCATAACGTGAGAACATCAATCAAGCCTAACTCATGAACGTCAAGGACACTCAAAGACTTTACCATCTAGGCACATCATCCCCCACTTGGGAGTAAGCTTACACTAGCTCTTTCAAACTTCCTTCTTTTAATTCTAAGATCGGAGTAAAACATCACTAAACCTTCATACTCATCACACCTAGGCATTCCTAAAAACACCACATTTCACTAACTCTTTCAACATACCTCAAAACTCATCATAACCTTCTACCAACAACACACATAACCAATAAGCAACTCATTCATACTAAATTCAACATCACAATCTATCACTTCCCATCTAACAAGTCACAAAGCCATAGTTGGTATCACACCAACCCTTTCACCCTCACACTTTCTAACATACTCCTTTCAAGTGGTCACACACTAAAGACCACCGGATAAGGAACAAGAGAGATACATTATAGAGATAAACCCTATGTCATGACTTGAAGAATGAAGAAGTAAAACTTTCTTAACTCTCAATAGCCTCCTATTCATAATGTGTCGCGCTTCATATCATGAACAAGATTCTACTAGATGTGGTTTGAGACAACCTAAGACCATTCCAAAATCTTGTGCTCTGATACAATGTTTGTCATGACCCGAGATCACCCCGCAATCGTAACACGGTGTACTCGACCCCGAAGGTGTCTAATACAAGACTCATAGCATTCTTGAACATAAGAACATAGGAAAATAGAGAAAAATTTAAAACTTTCTTTACAATCGAAGACATTTCATAAAAAAGCAAGTGAAAGACTTTCTAGACTTTATATACTATGTCTCAAACCATCTAATACTTTGAATACAACATTGGGACTAAGCCCATACAAAATCTTTAACATAAACTAAAGACATAAAAGGAACATGATGGGTTTTGTCCTCGAAACTATGAGGACTCGCCAAGTCTTCATCTTCAAGCACCTTAGAAACCTAACCATCAAGCATAGGACACCAACATCTCCAAAGCCTACACTTTGGTATAAAGGGAAAAGAATGGGGTTAGAATATTAGATGTACTAAGTATGATGACCATGCAAAAACATGCTTAAAATGGACATTTGATTGAAAGCCATGCTTTTATGCCATTTTTTTTGTAAAACTTCATGAACATTGATAGAAGAGGTATAATATAAGTCACAACCAACATACAAAGTCACATAATTCACATTTGAACTATAGCACATATAAGCCTTTACCTTTTACCTTGAGGCTCCACCTCAAGTAACCCTCAAGTTATACCTTGTGCAATGTAAGGGTAGCGTCCCATACCACCACCCACACTAAGGAACCACCTTAAGGTCACCAAAATTAAACTTACCATTCATACTTTCCCACCTTTACACAATAAGGCATTTAGGAGACATAAACAATACATGAGTCACATCATCACATTGAGGCCAACATCTAAGACAACTCTAAGTCATACTTGTGCAATGTGCAAGTAGCATCCCATACTACTACTCACACTAAGTACTCCTTTGAAGTCACCCTAAACAAGGCACATTCATATACAAGAAGTCATGACAAGGAAGTAACTCATAATACAATCCAAGTATAGCATGCATCATTTACACTTAAGCATATAAGAATCAACATTTCTCAATAACGTCATTTAGAGGACTTTCATTCATTAGACATTAGATCAACATTCTCATTAACTTCTTCTTAAGAGGACATTCAAACAATATTCGTTAAGACTTAGAGAACTCACTATAGCCCTCTTGAAGCCTACTCGTGCCATGTATGTATAGCATCCCATACTACTACCCACATTTCATAGAACTCCTCAAGAAACTATAATGCACATCTCACATGATAAGAATAATCGTTTAACCGACATAGACCATGAGAGTTAGATCATGGAATCCGATGTATTGTCCCACATTGTAAGGGTTGGTCTACTTGCCTAAGGTAAACCGGTATTTAACTTAAGTGGATCCACTAGCTATCCTATGTGGGCACATAATTAAGGGACAAGGAGGTTGCTACAAGATACTCCGCCTCAACTCTCGGATGAGTAACCACCCCAAGAGATTGCTACTAGATACCCCGCCTCAACTCATGAATGAGTATCCATCCCATTCAATATCCTATCGGTGTTTTGCCTACATTCCCATAGAGTAGTAAACATTCATTTTATTCAAGGGATAAGAGATTGTTACTAGACGCTCCGCCTCAAATTCCGGATGGGCATCCATCTCAAGAGATTGCTACTAGATACCCCGCCTCAACTCCCAGATGAGCACCCATCCCACCCCACATTCATTGGAAAGCTCATAGATTCAAAGATGAGAAAAGCTTTTCAACTAAGAATCCAATTATCATTCATTAGTGTATGAGTGAGAATATCCTTTCAATCAACACATCTTTATCATTCATTAGAGTACAAGTGAGAAATAGCCTTTCAACAAGTACTTCATCATTAAAATTATCATTGAACATTTATTCCTTCTTCATTCATGTGTGTGTGTATGTGAGAATAGTCTTTCACATAATCACCATCATTCACAAGTGTTAATAGAGGAATAACATTCAATCCTCACACAATTAGCTTCTAAATATAATCATCATTCATCCATTTAGATCACACACATGCTTCACATCACCTTGATGTATACAATCATCATGATAATACTTTAATTACTCACATTTTTCCTTCAAGGCCATAATCACATTGTACATAATAAGTAAACACCTCCACCTTTCAAGTGGATCAATAATTTAAGAACAATTCTACATTTAACATGAAATTAGGTCAACTTGCCCTTTCAAAGCTATGATAACAATTCCTCAATTAATGACAATTAGACCTATATAATGATACAAATCAATAATCTAAATCAATCTACACATAAATCATTCATCATTCATTCATAATCAATAAACCCACTTCATAAGTCCAAATTTAAGAATTGAGAGAAATCATGGGTCCATAGAGTAAAAATCATCTTAAATCATCAATTAAACATCAATATAATCATAGTTTATCATTTGAAAATGTTTGATGCAAGAACCCGTGAGATAGAGTAAAACATAGGGTTTTGGTGAAACTTGAAAACTGTTAGAACTTCTTTGAAATTGACTCTAGGGTGAAATATAACCCTAGATTAAGGATCACCATACCTTATATTTGAAGAATCCCATGAAATTGAAGAATAAATACCTTGAAATCCCCCAACCCTAGCTTGATCTTGACCTTGATCTCCAATGGAGTTTCTAGAGAGAACTTTTTAGGAGGGAAGGGTTTTGTTTTTGAGAGATAAAGTCAAAATGAGGGTTTCAATGTTTTAATACTCTTAAAGTACCTTAAATCACTTAAAATAATCGTCCATATATTAATTAGGACTTGGGGTGAATTTACCAATTCACCCCTAGCTTGGTCGAGACTACACTAGAAAAACAATGCCCATTCACGCCCTGGAGTCACGGACCGTGAGGCCATTCACGGATCAAGCTGATGGTCTGTGGTCTGGGGCTGCAAGTTGGTTTTATGTCTCTTGACTTACGGAGGCCATCCACAGGGCGTGGATGGACCTACGGGGTGTGAACCCCATCCGTAGGTCACCAAGTTTTGGCCAACTTGATTGTTTCCTTGGGGTCTTGGGGTTTAGACTTAGGTTCCTCCCTAAGGACCCTTAGGGTGGTCCTTGGGGAGTCGTACCTCGATGTCTAACCCCTAAACACCTCAACCATGGATCGAGACAACATTAAACCACATCAAAACTCATGACGAACACAAACGCACACATGCTAGGCTCTAGTTTCACTAATTTGTTTTTAGGGTCGTTACAATAAATGTATACCATGGGGGTAGAGGAGGGAGAACAATGGGTCCTTATGATTCAACAGTATTGTAGTCGACCCCTGTAGTTATCTTGCAGCCTTGGTTCTGGCAGATTTTGCACCCTCAATGCATCTTCTAGTAGATTACCACTAGGAACCTGAATGTTCACATAACCAACACCTTCTGCATGCTCCTCTATGATTGGATTATTTTGGACCCCTTGATTATTCATCTTTCTCAAAGTTTTGCTCAACTCTGGATTGTATTGGGCCAATGGTTCGCCTCGACTCCGTCTACTTGGCATACACTACAGTAGAAACCTGGGGAAAACAAAAACAAAAGAAAACGTAAAATTAGGAAATAATTGACTAAAGTTCAATAATGGAGTTAAACTTAATCTAAAAGCCTTATTCCCCGGCAGCGGTGCCAAAATTTGATACGCTCAAATTAGACCTCCCTAAAGAAGTATAAGTGATCGTTGTCAAATAAAGAACCCAACTTGTAGGTTGGGGTCGATCCCACGAGGAATATGGTTCAGACTTAAACTTAACTCACAATTATATTCGTTTAGTCAAACTATTTATGAGACAAGTAATTCACGGGAGGGGAGGGGGGGTGTAAGCAAATACCAATTGTTGTTTAAGTAACAAGTGATCAAGATTCAAATCTTGAGTTATCAATAAGTGAGAGAAACTAGGGTGTATGTGTTCCCCATAAGCTCATAACGCGGTAACCCTAATAATAGTAATCTTTTCCTAGTGTTTTACATGCAAAATTGGTAAGATAGGTATCCCTAAGTGATTGGTCCTCCAAGTAGGGAATTTCACTCTGCACCTTGGTCCGGTTACGTGTGTATACTTTACTAACCCTTACCTTTACCTCAAATTAGACATCACATCGATGTATGACTTAGTTTTCACCCTCGCACCAATTGACATTAGACTATTATTTTCTTAGTAACTACCTCCTTGGTCCGGTAAGTAGCAAAATGGCGAGTTCTAATGCGTGCACACGTTTAAAGACTTCTAAGCAAAAGAATTACCAATGCATGCATCAACACTATTCAAGAATTACTTAATTATTATTCATACATTGTTAATCGCTCATGGTTCCCACAACCCTAGTTGTGGATTTAGCTACTCCTGCTTGAAAGAACACAATTCATGTTTTGATAATAAGAATTCATGAACTTCCGTTTAGAGTAGAAGAAACCTGAAATCTCGAATTGAATTCCAAAGCAAAAATCTTATAAACCGAAATCTGGAAATCAAATTGCCAAAGTTTGCAAGTTCATTCCCAAGAAAATATCAAGAACTAAAATTAAACAATAATGTCCAACTCCCAAAAATGAGGTTTATATACCCTATTTATAGAAAAACATGTCCTAAACAAAAAGGAAACAAAATAAGGAAATAAACTTCTGGGACGCGGCTTTGATCGACGACTCGACCTAGAGACTGTGGGTCGACCTACGGTCCGTAGGTCCCCTTCATTGGTCAACACTTAGAACTTTTCCATAGCAGCTGGAACCTACAACTCCCAGTTCATCGCTGACGGACGTGCAGGTGATACGTCCAAACTTACACCTCAATTAAGAGATAAATTGTCGAAGTCAATTTATAGAACTCAACATGAGTTGAGGTCGATCCCACAGAGAATATCTTTACAGGAATGATTTCACTATCGCATTTTACTCAAATGTCATTATTATTTCCTAAAGAAATAATTACGGAAAGTAAAATGGGTTTAGTTGTGATGTTCTAGTAACTAAGATTTGTAATCAAAATCCAGATTAACAATTAACAGAGTTTTTAGTTCTCAAGTTGTTTCGATGATTAAAAGAAACCAGGATTGTGTTCCCCATAACGTTACACCTAATGTTCTTCCATCGTTGAGTTTCAGGCAATTTATCTCTACAAAATGCAGACGAGTTAGATATATCTAATACTTCTCAGTCTAATCAGATAATGTTCACTCAATTCCTATCGGTCCCAGAGTGTTACTAATTTACCCTCGTTTACAATGGTGTTAAAGTTCTTTTCTCTCGAACTCAAACTTTGACTCTATTTATTCCAGTTAATTTAGCTTTTTCTTAACTATTATTTTTCTCTCGAACAAATAATAGATACAGGCTCACTCCAATGCGTGCAGTCATCAGAATACGTGAATTGAAAGCTAGATTATAATTTGCAAACATAACTAGCCTTTTACTCATTTTACGGAATTACACTTCGGTTCACATCATAGATCCCACAATCCCAATTGTGGTATTTAGCCACTCATGATTTCACATAAACATTCAGAAAGATAAAATGAAAACATGTTGAGAAGGTACTTACGAGAATAAACAAACCAACACTACTTCGATAATTCAAGAATCGGAAATTCAAACTTTGAACTTGATTCAATGATAAAATCAAAAACCAAAAACTAAGAATAATGGAAAAACTTGTTCGTTGTTCCATGTCAGATAAGATAAAAAAATAAAAAATGACCTAATTAATTCAAATAAAGTGTTTTAAAAAGAGTCCTACTCGAAGTAGGACTGAACTATCGAACCTATCACGACTGCCCCCACGACCCATCAAGGGCTTCACGGTCCGTGAAGCCCTTCGTGGTCTTCACTTGGACTCACCCAAAATAGGTTCTTTAAGACCTGTACACTGTATCATCACCACGGACACTACCATGACTCGTGACAATGACCACGGTCCATGTAGTTGTCCATGGTCTTCACTTGATAAATTCCCTCTTCAACTTTCCAATGCCCCTTAACTGTATCATTCACCACGGACACCACCACGACTCGTGACAATGACCACGGTCTATGTAGTTGTCTGTGGTCTTCACTTGGTCAATTCCTTTTTCAACTTTTCATTGCTCATTCAGTGGTTCATCTTCACGACTCGCACCACAGACCCTTGTGAGGACCACGGTCCAGGAGGTTGTTCGTAGTCTTCACTTGGTTTAATTCTCGTTTAGTTCCTCCAACCCTTTGAACTGGTTCAACTTCACGATCATCTCCACGATCAGTAGTGAAGACCACGGCCCATAAGGTCATCCGTGGTTTTTACTTCCACTTTCACTAAATTTTCATCTTTTTTATCTTCTTTCACTTCCACTTTCACTAAAAAGTGTAAAATTCTAATCATTTTTTGTATCGGTAACCTTAGGTCATTGGTGCGTTTGAGAATTTTTTGAGGTCTTTTGATGTACTTTTCTTGAATTTTATATGTTTCGTACATTTAGAAGGAAAAATAATTTTTTTGTTATTTTTCGGACAGTTCTGAAAAAGAATATAATTTTGATCATTTTTTCGATATTCTAAGGTCATTGGTGCAGTTTGAGAATTTTTTGATGTGTTTTGACGTACTTTTCTTGAATTTGATATGTTTCGTACATTTACGAGGAATTTTTTTTATTTTTTATATTTTTCCGATAGTCTCAAAAAAGACTAAAATTCTTAACATTTTTATGTATCGATATTCTATGGTCATTGGTGCAATTTGAGAATTTTTTGAGGTGTTTGATGTAGTTTTCTTGATTTTTATATGTTTCATACATTACGAGGAAAAATTATATTTTTATTATTTTTTGAACAGTTACGACAAAAAGTAAAATTTTGATCATTTTTTTCGATACTCTAAGGTCATTGGAGCAGTTTTAGAATTTTTTGAGGTGTTTTGTTGTACTTTTCATGAGTTTTAAATGTTTCGTACATTTACGAGGAAAATTTAATTTTTTTGTTATTTTTCGGATAGTTATGAAAAAGTGTAGAATTTCGATCATTTTTTGTTTTGATATTCTAAGGTCATTGGTGCAGTTTGAGAACTTTTTAAGGTGTTTTGATATACTTTTCTTGATTTGTATATGTTTCGTACATTTATTAGGAAAAAATATTTTTTTTGTTATTTTATTTTTCCAACAGTTACGAAAAAGTGTAAAATATTAATTATTTATTTGTTTTGATATTCTAAGGTAATTGGTGCAGTTTGAGAATTTTTGAGGTATTTTGCTGTACTTTTCTCATTTTTATATGTTTTGTACATTTACGAAGATAAATTAGTTTTTTTTGTTATTTTTCGGACAGTAAAAAAGAGAGAAAAATTTTGAACATTTTTTTGTTTCGATAATCTAAGGTCATTGGTGTAGTTTGAGAATTTTTTGATGTGTTTTGATGTACTTTTCTTGATTTTTATATGTTTAGTACATTTACGAGGAAAAAATATTTTTTTTGTTATTTTTTGGATAGTTACGAAATAGAATAAAATTTGAATAGTTTTTTTGTTTCAATATTCCTAGGTCATCGGTGCAGTTTGAGAATTTTTTGAGGTGGTTTGATATACTTTTCTTGATTTTTATATGTTTCGTACATTTACGAGGAAAAAATAATTTTTTTGTTATTTTTTGGACAGTTACGAAAAAGTGTAAAATTTTGATCAATTTTTTGTTTCGATATTCTACGGTCATTGGTGCAATTTGAGAACTTTTGAGGTGTTTTGATGTTTATTGATTTTTAGTTTGAGAATTTTTTGAGGTGTTTTGATGTACTTTTCTTGATTTTTATATGTTTCGTACATTTACGATGCTTTTTTTATATATATTTTTCGGATAGTTATGAAATAGCGTAAATTTTTCATCATTTATTGTTTCGATATGCTAAGGTCAGCGGTGCAGATTGAGAAGTTTTTAAGGTGTTTTGATGTACTTCTCCTAACTTTTATGTTTTTCGTACATCTATCAGGGAAAATTAATTTTTTTGTTATTTTTTGAAAATTACGAAAAAGAGTAATATTTTGATCATTTTTTTGTTTCGATATTCTAAGGTCATTGGTGAAGTTGTAGAACTTTTTGAGGTGTTTTGATGTAATTTTCTTGATTTTTATTTGTTTCGTACATTTACGAGGAAAAAATAATTTTTTTGTTATTTTTTGAAAAGTTACGACACAGAGTTAAATTTTGATTATTCTTTTGTTTCGATATTCTAAGGTCATTGGTGCAGTTTGAGAATTTTTTGATGTCCTTTTCTTGATTTTTATATGTTTCGTACATTTACGAGAAAAAAATTAATTTTTGGTTATTTTTTTATCAATTACAAAAAAGAGTAAAATTTTGATCATTTTTTTGTGTCGATATTTTAAGGTCATTGGTGCAGTTTGAGAATTTTTTGAGGTGTTTTGATGTACTTTTCTTGAGTTGTATATGTTTCATACATTTACGAGGAAAAATTAATTTTTTGGACAGTTACGAAAAAGATTAAAATTTTGATTATATCTTTGTTTCGATATTCTAAGGTCATTGGTGCAGTTTGAGAATTTTTGAGGTGTTTTAATGTACGTTTCTTGATTTTTTTATGTTTCATACATTTACGAGGAGAAATCAATTTTTTAGTTATTTTTCGGACAGTTATGAAAAGAATTAAAATTTTGATTATTTTTTTGTATTGATATTCTAAGGTCATTGGTGCATTTTGAAAGAAATTTGAGGTGTTTTGATATACTTTTCTTGATTTTTATATGTTTCGTACATTTACAAGGAAAATTTATTTATTTTGTTATTTTTTGGAAAGTTGCGAAAAAGTGTATAATTTTGATAAAAACAATTCGATATTCTAATATCATTGGTGCAATTTGACAATTTTTTGAGGTGTTTTGATGTACTTTTCATAATTTTTATATGTTTCGTACATTTACGAGGAAAAATTAATTTTTTTGTTATTTTTCAAACCGGTACGAAAAAGAGTAAAATTTTGATTAGTTTTTTGTTTTCGATACTCTAGAGTAATTGGTGCAGTTTGAGAATTTTTTGAGGTGTTTTGATGTACTTTTCTTGATTTTTATATGTTTCGTATATTAATGAGGAAAAATTTAATTGTTGGTTATTTTTCTGACAGTTACGAAAAATAGTAAAATTTTGATCATTTTTTTGTTTCGATATTTTAAGGTCATTTGTGCAGTTTGTGAATTTTTTGTGGTGTAAATGTACATTTCTTGACTTTTATATGTTTCGTACATTTATGAGGAAAAATTAATTTTTATTTTATTTTTTGGACAGTTACGAAAAATTGTAAAATTTTGATAATATTTTTATTTCGATATTCTTAGGTCATTGGTGCTGTTTGATAATTTTTTGAGGTGTTCTAATGTACGTTTCTTGATTTTTATATGTTTCGTCCATTTGCGAGGAAAAATCAAATATTTAGTTATTTTTCGGACAGTTACGAAAAATATTAAAATTTTGATTATTCTTCGTATCGATATTCTAAGGTCACTGTTACAGTTTGAAAGAATTTTGAGGTGTTTTGATGTACTTTTCTTGATTTTTATATGATTCGTACATTTACAAGGAAAAATTATTTTTTTTGTTATTTATCGAAAAGTTACGAAAAAGAGTAGAATTTTGATTAAAAAAAATTCAATATTCTAAGGACATTGGTGCAATTTGACAATTGTTTGAGGTGTTTTGATGTACTTTTCTTGATTTTTATATGTTTCGTACATTTACGAGGAAAATTAATTTTTTTGTTATTTTTCGAACAGTTTCGACAAAGATTAAAATTTTGATCATTTTTTTGTTTCGATATTCCAAGGTCATTAGTGTAGTTTGAGAATTTTTTGAGGTGTTTTGATGTACGTTTCTCAATTTTTATATGTTTCTTACTTTTACTAGGTAAAAAAATTTCTTATTTTATTTTACGGACAATTGCGAAAAAGAGTAAAATTTTGAATATTTTTTTGTTTCGATATGCTAAGGTCATTGGTGCAGTTTGAGAATTTTTTAAGGTGTTTTGATCTACTTTTATTTATTTTAATATATTTCGTACATTTACGAGGAAAAATTAAATTTTTTTATTATTTTTTGGATAGTTACGAAAAAGTGTAAAATTTTGATCATTTTTTTGTTTCGATATTCTTAGGCCATTGGTGCAATTTGAGAATTTTTTGAGGTCTTTTGCTGTACTTTTCCTGATTTTTATATATTTCGTACATTTACGAGAAAAAATATTTTTTTTGTTATTTTTCAGACAATTACGAAAAACAGTAAAAATTTTGATCATTTTTTTGTTTCGATATTCTTGGGTTATAGGTTTAGTTTAAGAATTTTTTGAGGTGTTTTGATGTACTTTTCTTGATTTTTATATGTTTCGTTTATTTACGAGGAAAAAATAATAGTTTTTGTTATTTTTTAAACATTTATGAAAAACTGTAAAATTTTAATCATTTTTTTGTTTTGATATTCTAAGGACATTGGTTTAATTTGAGAATTTTTTGAGGTGTTTTGATATACTTTTCTTGATTTTTATATGTTTCATACATTTACGAGGAAAAAATAATTTTTTATTTTATTTTTCGGACAATTACGAAAAAGTGTAAAATTCTTATCATTTTTTTGTATCGATATTCTAAGGTCATTGGTGCGTTTGAGAAATTTTTGAGGTCTTTTGATGTACTTTTCTTGATTTTTATATGTTCCGTACATTTGCGAGGAAAAATCAAATTTTTATTTATTTTACGGACAGTTACGAAAAAGATTTAAATTTTGAATATTTTTCGTATCGATATTCTAACATTGATGCAGTTTGAAAGAATTTTGAGGTGTTTTGATGTACTTTTCTGGATTTTTATATGTTTCGTACATTTACAAGGAAATTTTTTTATTTTTTTTATTTTTCGGAAAGTTACGGAAAAGAGTAGAATTTTGATAATTTTTTTTTGATATTTTAAGGTCATTGGTGCAATTTGACAATTTTTTGAGGTGTTTTGATGTACTTTTCTTGATTTTTATATGTTTCGTATATTTACGAGGAAAATTAAATTTTGTGTTATTTTTCGAACAGTTTCGACAAAGAGTAAAATTTTGATCATTTTTTTGTTTCGATATTCTATGATCATTAGTGTAGTTTGAGAATTTTTGGAGGTGTTTTGATGTACTTTTCTCGATTTTTATATGTTTCTTACTTTTACGAGGAAAACAAATTTGTTATTTTATTTTACGGACAATTACGAAAAAGAGTAAAATTTTGAACATTTTTTT
The DNA here is from genome assembly GCA_029582445.1 of Solanum paucissectum. Classification (NCBI taxonomy): domain Eukaryota; kingdom Viridiplantae; phylum Streptophyta; class Magnoliopsida; order Solanales; family Solanaceae; genus Solanum; species Solanum paucissectum. Next base: position 13,276 of record JAJONZ010001466.1, on the reverse strand, counting down.
GTTTTGATATTCTAAGGTCATTGGTGCAGTTTGAGAATTTTTTAAGGTGTTTTGATTTACTTTTCTTGATTTTTATATATTCCCTACATTTATGACGAAAAATTAATTTTTTTGTTATTTTTTTGGATAGTTACGAAAAAGACTAAAATTTTGATCATTTTTTTGTTTTGATACTCTAAGGTCATTGGTGCAGTTTGAGATCTTTTTAAGGTGTTTTGATAGACTTTTCTTGATTTTTATATGTTTGTACATTTATTCGGAAAAATTAATTTTTTTGTTATTTTATTTTTCCGACAGTTACGAAAAAGAGTAAATTTTTAATCATTTTTTTGTTTTGATATTCTAAGGTAATTGGTGCAGTTTGAGAATTTTTTTGAGGTATTTTGCTGTATTTTTCTCATTTTTATATGTTTCGTACATTTATGAAGATAAATTTGTTTTTTTGGTATTTTTCGTACAGATTTTTCTTTTCGATAATCTAAGGTCGATGGTGTAGTTTGAAAAAATTTCGATGTGTTTTGATGTACTTTTCTTCATTTTTATATGTTTAGTACATTTACGAGGAAAACATAATTTTTTTGTTGTTTTTCGGATAGTTACGAAATAGAATAAAATTTTAATAATTTTTTTGTTTCGATATTCCTAGGTCATCGGTGCAGTTTGAGAATTTTTTGAGGTGTTTTGATATACTTTTCTTGATTTTTATATGTTTGGTACATTTACGGAAAAAAAATATTTTTTTTCTTATTTTTCGGACAGTTACGAAAAAGTGTAAAATTTTGATCATTTTTTTGTATCGATATTCTAAGGTCATTGGTGCAATTTGAAAACTTTTGAGGTATTTTGATGTTTATTGATTTTTATATATTTTTCGTACATTTATGAGGGAAAATTAAATTTTTAGAAATATTTCTGACAGTTACGAAAAAGTGTAAAATTTTGATTTATTTTTTTGTTTTGATATTCTAAAGTTATTGGTTTACTTTAAGAATTTTTTGAGGTGTTTTACGATGAATTTTTTTTTGTTATTTTTTGGATAGTTATGAAATTGCGTAAATTATTTATCATTTTTTTTGTTTCGATATTCTAAGGTCAGCGGTGCAGTTTGAGAATTTTTTAAGGTGTTTTGACGTACTTGTCATGACTTTTATGTTTTTCGTACATTTATGAGGGGAAATTAATTTTTTTGTTATTTTTAAAACAATTACGTAATAGAGTAAAATTTTGATCATTTTTTTGTTTCGATATTCTAAGGTCATTGGTGAAGTTGTAGAACTTTTAGAGGTGTTTTGATGTACTTTTCTAGATTTTTATTTGTTTCGTACATTTACGAGGAAAAGTTCTATTTTTTTTAATTTTTCTGACAGTTTTGAAAAATATTAATATTTTTCATATTTTTTTGTTTCGATATTCTAAGGACATTGGTGCAGTTTAAGAATTTTTTGAGGTGTTTTGATGTGCTTTTCTTGATTTTTATTTGCTTCGTATATTTACGAGGAAAAATTTAATTCTATGTTATTAATCGGACAGTTACGAAAACTAGAAAAAAATTGATCATTTATTTTGTTTCGATATTCTAAGGTAATTGGTGCAGTTTGAGATTTTTTTTAGATGTTTTGATGTACTTTTCTTGATTTATACAAGTTTCTAACATTTACGAGGAAAAATTAATTTTTTTGTTATTTTTCAAAGAGTCACGAAAAAGAGATAAATTTTGATTTTTCTTTTCGATATTCCAAGGTAATTGGTGCAATTTGAGAATTTTTTGAGGTGTTTTGATGTACTTTTCTTGATATTTATATGTTTCGTACATGTAGGAGGAAAAAATAATTTTTTTGTCAATTTTCGGACACTTACGAAAAACAGTAAAATTTTAATCATTTTTTAGTTTCGATACTCTACGTTCATTGGTTCAGTTTTAGAATTTTTGAGGTGTTTTGATATACTTTTCTTTATTTTTATATGTTTCGTACATTTACGAGGAAACTATAATTTTTTTGTTATTTTTCAGACAGTTACGAAAATCGTCAATTTTTTATTATTTTTTTGTTTCGATATTTTAAGGTCATTGGGGTAGTTTGTGAATTTTCAGAGGTGTTTTGATGTACTTTTCTTGATTTTTATATGTTTCATACATTTAAGAGGAAAAATTGATTTTTTTGTTATTTTTTGGACAGTTACGAAAAAGAGTAAAATTTTGATCATTTTTTATTTCGATATTCTTGGGTCATTAGTGTAGTTTGTGAATTTTTTGGGTGTTTTGATGTACTTTTTTTAATTTAAATATGTTTCATACATTTACGAGGAAAAATTAATTTTTTTTATATTTTTCGGACATTTACAAAAAAGTGTAAATTTTTTTATCATTCTTTTGTTTTGATATTCAAAGGTCATTGACGCAGTTTGAGAGTTTATTGTGGTGTTTTGATGTACTTTTCTTGATTTTTATATTTTTCGTACATGTACATGGAAAATCTAATATTTTTGTTATTTTTCGGACAGTTATGAAAAAGGATTAAAATTTTTATCATTTTTTTGTTTGACATTCTAAGGTAATTGGTGTAGTTTGAGAACTTTTTGAGATGTTTTGATTTACTTTAATTTATTATATATGTTTCATACATTTACGAGGAAAACTTGTTTTTTTTGTTATTTTTCGGATTGTTACGAAATAGAGTAAAATTTTGATCATATTTTTGTTTCGATATTCTAATATCATTGGTGCAGTTTTAGAATATTTTCAGGTTTTTTGATTACTTTTCTTGATTTTTATATGCTTCGTACATTTACGAGTCAAATTATTTTTTTTGTTATTTTTAGGACAGCAATGATAAAGAGTAAAATTTAGATCATTTTTTTATTTTGATATTCTAAGGTCATTTGTGTAGTTTGAGAACTTTTTGAGGTGTTTTGATGTACTTTTCTTGAATTTTATATGTTTCGTACATTTACGAGGAAAACATTATTTTTTTGTTATTTTTCGGACAGTTACGAAAGAGATTAAAATATTGATTATTTTTTTGTTTCGATATTCTAATGTCATTGGTGCAGTTTATGAATTTTGGAGGTGTTTTGAGTACTTTTCTTGATTTTTATATGTTTCGTACATTATGAGTAAAATTTATTTTTTTTGTAATTTTTTGGACATTTACGAAAAAGCGGAAAATTTTGATCATGTCTTTCTGTTTTGAAATTCAAAGGTAATTGGTGCGGTTTGAGAATTTTTTGAGGTGTTTTGATGTACTTTTTTTATATTTATATGTTTCGTACATTTACGAGGAAAAATTAATTTTTTGTTATTTTTTGAACAGTTACGAAAAAGTGTAAAATTTCAAATAATTTTTTGTTTCGATATTCTAAGTCATTTGTGTAGTTTGAGAATTTTATAAGGTGTTTTGATGTACTTTTCTTGATTCTTATATGTTTCGTACATTTAAGAAGAAAAAATGAATTTTTTGTTATTTTTCTGACAGTTACGAAAAAGTGTATGATTTTGATCATTTTTTGGTTACGATATTCTAAGATCATTGGTGCAGTTTAAGAATTTTGGAGGTGTTTTGATGTATTTTTCTTGATTTTTATATGTTTCGTATATTTACGAGGAAAACTTAAATTTTCTGTTATTTTTTGAAAAGTTACGAAAAAGTATAAAATTTTGATCAATTTTTTGTTTAGATATTCTAAGGTCATTGGTGCAGTTTGAGAAATTTTTAAGGTATTTTGATGTACCTTTCTTGATTTTTATATGTTTCGTACATTAACGAGGAAAAATTTAATTCTTGGTTATTTTTCGGACAGTTACGAAAAAGAGTAAAATTTTGATCATTTTTTTGTTTCGATATTTTAAGGTAATTGGTGCAGTTTGAGAATTTTTTGAGGTGTTTTGATATGGTTTTCTTGACTTTTATATGCTTAGTACATTTACGAGGAAAAAATAATTTTTTTAAATTTTTGGACAGTTATGAAAAAGAGTAAAATTTTGATCATATTTTTGTTTCGATATTCTAAGGTCATTGGTACAGTTTGAGAATTTGTTGAGGTGTTGTAATGTATGTTTCTTGATTTTTATATGTTTCGTAAATTTGCGAGGAAAAATCAAATATTTAGTTATTTTTTGGACATTTACCAAATAGATTAAAATTTTGATTATTCTTCGTATCGATTTTCTAAGGTCATTAATACAGTTTGAAAGAATTTTGAGGTGTTTTGATGTACTTTTCTTGATTTTTATATGGTTCGTACATTTACAAGGAAAAATTAATTTTTTTGTTATTTTTTGGAAAGTTACGAAACAGAGTAGAATTTTGATTAAAAAAATTTGATATTTTAAGGTCATTGGTGCAATTTGACAATATTTTGAGGTGTTTTGATGTACTTTTCTTGATTTTTATATGTTTCATACATTTACGAGGAAAGTTAAATTTTTTGTTATTTTTGGAACATTTTCGACAAAGATTAAAATTTTGATCATTTTTTTATTTCGATATTCTAAGGTCATTAGTGTAGTTTGAGAATTTTTTGAGGTGTTTTAATGGACATTACTCAATTTTTATACGTTTCTTACTTTCACGAGGAAAAAAATTGTAATTTTATTTTACGGACAATTACGGAAAAGAGTAAAATTTTGAACATTTTTTTGTTTCGATGTTCTAAGGTCATTGGTGCAGTTTGAGAATTTTTTAAGGTGTTTTGATCTACTTTTCTTGATTTTTATATATTTCATACATTTACGAGGAAAAAATAAATTTTTGGTTATTTTTCGGATAGTTACGAAAAAGTGTAAAATTTTGATCATTTTTTTGTTTCGATATTTTTAGGTCATTGATGCAGTTTGAAAGAATTTTGAGGTGTTTTGATGTACTTTTCTAGATTTTTATATGATTCGTACATTTACAAGGAAAATTTATATATTTTGTTATTATTCAGAAAGTTACGAAAAAGAGTAGAATTTTTATAGAAAATAATTCGATATTCTAAGATCATTGGTGCAATTTGACAATTTTTTGACGTGTTTTGATGAACTTTTCTCGATTTTTATATGTTTCATACATTTAGGAGGAAAACAAATTTGTTATTTTACTTTACGGACAATTACGAAAAAGAGTAAAATTTTGAACATTTTTTTGTTTCGATATTCTAAGGTCATTGGTGCAGTTTGAGAATTTTTTAAGGTGTTTTTATTTACTTTTCTTGATTTTTATATATATGGTACATTTACGAGGAAAAATTAAATTTTTTGTTATTTTTCAGATAGTTACGAAAAAGTGTAAAATTTTGATCATTTTTTTGTTCTGATATTCTAAGGTCATTGATGCAGTTTGAGATCTTTTTAAGCTGTTTTTTATATCTTTGTACATTTATTTGTTCTGATATTCTAAGGTCATTGGTGCAGTTTTGAGAACTTTTGAGGTGTTTTGATGTTTATTGATTTTTATGTTTTTCATACATTTACAAGGAAAAATTAAATTTTTTGAAATATTTCTGACAGTTAAGAAAAAGAGTAAAATTTTGATTTATTTTCTTGTTTTGAAATTCTAAGGTCATTGGTGAAGTTTGAGAATTTTTTGAGGTGATTTTTATATGTTTCGTACATTTATGAGAAAAAATTAATTTTTTGATTATTTTTTGGACAGTTACGAAAGAGAATAAAATTATGATCATTTTTTTGTTTAGATATTCCAAGGTTAATTTAATGCAGTTTGAGAATTGTATGAGATGTTTTGATGCACTTTTCTTTATTTTTATATGTTGTATATATTTACGAGGAAATGTTAAAAAAATTTGTTATTTTCGGGCAGTTACAAAAAAGCGTAAAATTTCTATCTTTTTTTGTTTTGATATTCTAAGGTCATTGGTGCAGTTTGAGAATTTTTTTGATATTCCTTTATGTTTCGGACATTTACGAGGAATAATTGATTTTTTTGTTAATTTCGGACAGTAACGAAAAAGAGTAATATTTTGATCATTTTTTTGTTTAGTTATTATAAGGTCATTGGTGCAGTTTAAGAATTTTTTGAGGTGTTTTGATGTACTTTTCTTGATTTTAATATGTTTCGAACATTTATGACGAAAAAATATTTTTTTTGTTATTTTTTGGATAGTTACGAAAAAAAGTAAAATTTTGATCATTTTTTTGTTTCAAAATTTTAAGGTCCTTGGTGTAGTTTGAGAATATATTGAGTAGTATTGATGTACTTTTCTTGATTTTTATATGTGTCGTGCATTTACAGAGAAAAAATAAATTTTATGTTATTTTTCAGACAGTTACAAAAACGAGTAAAATTTTGATCATTTTTTTCCGATATTCTAAGCTCATTGGTGTAGTTCAAGAATTTTTTGAGGTGTTTTGATGTACTTCAATTGATTTTTATATGTTTCGTACAAATATTTACGAAAAAAAAAAAAAAAATTTGTTATTTTTTGGACAGTAACAAAAAAGATTAAAATTTTGTTCATTTTTTCGTCTCGATATTCTAAGGTCATTGGTGCAGTTTAGAAATTTTTGGAGGTGTTTTTATGTACTTTTCTGGATTTCTATACAATTCGTACATTTACGAGAAAAAATTAAAGTATTATTTATTTTTCGGACCGTTACGAAAAAGTGTAAAATAAAGATCATCTTCTTGTTTCGATATTCTAGGTCATTGGTGAAGTTTGAGAATTTTTTGAGGTGTGTTGATGTAGTTTTCTTAATATTTTGTATATGTTTCGTACATTTACGAGGATTTTTTTTTTTTTGTTATTTTTTAAACAGTAACGAAAAATAGTAAAATTTTGATCATCTTTTGTTTCGATATTCCAAGGTCATTAATCCAGTTTGACAATTGTTTGAGGTGTTTTGACACACTTTTCTTGATTTTAATTTGTTTTATACATTTACGAGGAAAAGTTAATTTTTTTGTTATTTTTCAAGCAGTTACGAAAAAGAGTAAAATTTATATCATTTTTTTGTTTTGATATTCTAAGGTCATTGGTGGAGTTTGAGAATTTTTTGAGATTCTTATATGTTTCGTACATTTACGAGGAATAATTGATTTTTTTGTTAATTTCGGACAGTTACGAAAAAGAGTAAAATTTTGACCATTTTTTTGTTTCGTTATTCTAAAGTCATTGGTGCAGTTTAAGAGTTTTTTGAGGTGTTTTGGTGTACTTTTCTTGATTTTTATATGTTTCGTAAATTTACGATATAAAATTATTATTTTTGTTATTTTTCGGATAGTTATGAAAAAATGTAAAATTTTGATCATTTTTTTATTTCGAAATTTTAAGGTCCTTGGTGTAGTTTGAGAATTTTTTGAGCTAATTTGGTGTAATTTTCTTGATTTTTATATGTGTCTTATATTTACGAGGAAAAATTAAATTTTATGTTATTTTTCAGACAGTTACGAAAAAGGGTAAAATTTTGTTCATTTTTTTGTTTCGATAATCTAAGGTCATTGGTGTAGTTCGAGAATTTTTTGAGGTGTTTTGACGTACTTTTATTGATTTTATATGTTTCGTAAATTTACGAGGAAAAATTAATTTTTTTGTTATTTTTTTGACAGTAACAAAAAAGATTTAAATTTTGATCATTTTTTCGTCTCGATATTCTAAGGTCATTGGTGCAGTTTATAAATTTTTTGAGGTGTTTTGATGTACTTTACTTGATTTTTATATGATTCGTACATTTACGAGGAAAAATCAAAGTATTTATTATTTTATGAGCCGTTACGTAAAAGAGTAAAATTTTGATCATTTTCTTGTTTCGATATTCTAAGGTCATTGGTGAAGTTTGAGAATTTTTTGAGGTGTGTTGATGTACTTTTATTGATTTTTATATGTTCCGTACATTTACGAGGAAAAAATAATTTTTTTGTTATTTTTCGAACAATAATGAAAAAAGTAAAAATTTGATCATATTTTTGTTTCGTTATTGTAAGGTCATTGGTGCAGTTTGGAAATTTTTTGAGGTATTTTGATGTACTATTTTTTATATTTATATGTTTCGTACGTTTACGACGAAAAATTAATTTTTTTTGTTATTTTATGGACAGTTACGAAAAAGAGCAAAATTTTGACCATCTTTTTGTTTCGATATTCTAAAGGTCATTGGTGAAGTTTGAGAATTTTAAGAGGTGTTTTGATGTATTTTTTTTTCAATTTTATATGTTTCGTACATTTTCGAGGAAAAAATTAATTTTTTGTCATTTTTCAGACAGTTACGAAAAACTCTAAAATTTTGATCATTTTTTTTGTTTCGATATTCTGAGGTCATTGGTGTAGTGAGAATTTTTTGAGGTGTTTCGATGTAATTTTTTTGAGTTTTATATGTTTCGTAGATTTACGAGGAAAACATAATTTTTTTGTCATTTTTCGAACGGTTACGCAAAAGATAAATTATGATCACTATTTTGTTTCGATATTCTAAGGTCATTGGTGCAGTTTGAATTTTTTTGAGGAGTTTTGATGTACATTTCTTTATTTTTATATGTTTCGTACATTTACGGGGAAAACTTAAATTTTATTGTTATTTTACAAACGGTTACGAAAAAGAGTAAAATTTTGATCAATTTTTTTCGATATCTAAGGTCATTGGTGCTTTTGAGAATATTTTTGAGGTGTTTTGATGTACTTTTTATGATTTTTATATATTTGGAACATTTACGAGGAAAAAATTAATTTTTTTTAATTTTCGCAGAGTTACGAAAAAGTGTAAAATATTGATCATTTTTTCGTCTCGATATTCTAATGTCATTCGTGCAGTTTAAGAAATTTTTGAGGTGTTTTGATGTACTTTTCTTGAATTTTATATGTATCATATATTTACGAAGAAGAATTAAATTCTTTCTTATTATTTAGACAATTACGAAATAGAGTAAAATATTGATCATTTTTTTGTTTCGATATTCTAAGGTCATTGTTGAACTTAGAGATATTTTTTAGGTGTTTTGATGTACTTTTCTTGATTTTTATATGTTTCGTATATTTACGAGAAAAAAATAATTTTTTTGTTATTTTTCGGACGGTTACGAAAAAGAGTTAAACTTTAATCATTCTTTTGTTTCGATATTCTAAGGTCAATGGTGCAATTTCTGAATTTTTTGAGGTGTTTTGATATACTTTTCTTGATTTTTATATGTTTCGTACATTTATGAGAATTATTTTATTTTTTTTGTTATTTTTTGGACGGTTACGAAAAAGCTTAAATTTTTTATCATGTTTATGTTTCGATATTATAAGGTTATTGGTGAAGTTGGAGAATTTCTTGAGGTGTTTTAATGTACTTTTCTTGATTTTTATATGTTTTGTACATTTTCATAGAAAAATTAAATTCTTTGTTATTTTTCGGACAATTATGAAAAAGTGTAAAATTTTGATCCTTTTTTTACGATATTCTAAGGTGATTGGTGTAGTTTGTGAATTTTTTGAGATGTTTTGATGTACTTTTCTTGATTTTCATACTTTTCGTACATTTACGAGAAAAAAATAATTTTCTTTTGTTATTTTTTGGACTGTTAACGAAATAGATTAAATTGTGATCATCTTTTTGTTTTGATATCCTAAGTTCATTGGTGCAATTTGAGAATTTATTGAGGTGTTTTGATGTACTTTTCTTGATTTTTATATGTTTCGTACATTTACGAGGAAAAATAATTTTTTTGGTTATTTTTCGTACAGTTACGAAAAAGATTAAAATTTTGATCTTTTTTTCGTATCGATATTCTAAGGACATTGTGCAGTTTGAGAATTTTTTGAGGTGTTTTAATGTACTTTTCTTGATTTTTATATGTTTCGTTCATTTACGAGAAAAAATAATTTTTTTGTTAATTTTTAGATACGAAAAAGAGTAAATTTTTTGATCATTTTTTTGTTTTCGATATTCCAAGGTAATTGGTGCAGTTTGAGAATTTTTAGAGGTGTTTTGATGTATTTTAATGTATGTTTCTTGATTTTTATATGTTTCGTACATTTACGAGGAAAAATCAATTTTTTATTTATTTTTCAGACAATTACGAAAAAGATGAAAATTTTGATTACTTTTTTTATCGATATTCTAAGGTCATTGGTGCAGTTTGAAAGAATTTTGAGTTGTTTTGATGTACTTTTCTTGATTTTTATATGTTTCGTACATTTACAAGGAAAACATATTTTTTTTGTTATTTTTTGGGAAAGTTGCGAAAAAGTGTAGAATTTTGATAATTATTTTTCGATACTCTAAGGTCATTGGTGCAATTTAAATATTTTTTGAGGTGTTTTCATGTTCTTTTCATGATTTTTATATGTTTCGTAGATTTACGAGGAAAAATTAATTATTTTCTTATTTTTCAGACCGGTACGAAAAAGAGTAAAATTTTCATCATTTTTTTGTTTTCGATATTCTAAGGTAATTGCAGCAGTTTGAGATTTTTTTGAGTTGTTTTGATGTACTTTTCTAGATTCTTATATGTTTCGTACATTAACGAGGAAAAAATTAAATTTTGGTTATTTTTAGAACAGTTACGAAAAAGTGTAAGATTTTGATCATTTTTTTTCCCGATATTTTAAGGTAATTGGTGCAGTTTGAGATTTTTTTGAGATGTTTTGATGTACTTTTCTTGACTTTTATATGTTTCGTACATTTACGAGGAAAAAATAATTTTTTTATTATTTTTCGAACAGTTACGAAAAAGTGTAAAATTTTGATCATTTTTTTGTTTCGATGTTCTAAGGTCATTGGTGAAGTTGTAGAACTTTTTGAGGTGTTTTGGTGTACTTTTCTTGATTTTTATTTGTTTCGTACATTTACGAGGAAAAAATATTTTTTTTGTTATTTTTTGGAAAGTTACGAAAAAGAGGTAAATTTTAATTATTTTTCATTTCGATATTCTGAGGTCATTGGTGCAGTTTGAGAATTTTTTGAGGTGTTTTGATGTACTTTTCTTGATTTTTTTATGTTTCGTACATTTACGATGAATTTTTTTTTGTTATTTTTCGGATAGTTAGGAAATAGTGTAAATTTTTTATCCTTTTTTTGTTTAGATATTCTAAGGTCTGCGGTGCAGTTTGAGAATATTTTAAGGTGGTTTCATGTACTTTTCATGACTTTTATGTTTTTCGTACATTTATGAGGGAAAATTAATTTTTTTGTTATTTTTTGAACATTTACGAAAAAGTGTAAATTTTGATCACTTTTTTTTTTAGATATTCTAAGGTCATTGGTGAAGTTGTAGAAATTTTTGAGGTGTTTTGATGTACTTTTCTTGATTTTTATATGTTTCGTACATTTACGAGGAAAAATTAAACTTTTTGTTATATTTCGGAAAGTTATGAAAAACATAAAAAAATTGATCATTTTTTTGTTTCGATATTCTTAGGTCATTGGTGTATTTGAGGAATTTTTCGAGGTGTTTTGTTGTACTTTTCTTGATTTTTATACGTATCATACATTTACGAGTAAAAAAATAATTTTTTTGTTACATTTCAGACAATTACAAAAAAGAGTAAAAATTTATCATTTTTTTGTTTCGATATTGTAAGGTCATTGTAGCAATTTGAGATTTTTTTGAGGTTTATGATGTACTTTTCTTTATTTTTATATGTTTTGTACATTTACGAGATTTTATTTTTTTTTTGTAATTTTTCGGACAGTTACTAAAAAGAGTAAAATTTTGATCATTTTTTTGTTTCGATATTCATTGGTCATTGGTGTAGTTTGAGAATTTTTTGGGGTGTTTTGATGTACTTTTATTTATTTTATATGTTTCATAAATTACGATGAAAAATAATTTTTTGGTTATTCAGATAGTTACGAAAAATATTAAAATTTTGATCATTTTTTTGTTTCGATATTCTTAGGTCATTGGTGTAGTTTGAGTATTTTTTGAGGTGTTTTGATGTACTTTTCTTGATATATATATGTTTCGTACATTTACGAGGAAAAATTAAATTTTTTGTTATTTTTCGGACATTCGCGAAAAAGTGTTAAATTTTGATATTGTTTTGTTTCTTTATTCTTAGGTAATTGGTGCAGTTTGGGAATTTTTTGATATATTTTGATGTACTTTTCTTGATTTTTATATGTTTCGTACATTTACGAGGATAAATTTTATTTCTTGTTATTTTTCTAAAAGTTACGAAAAAGGGTAATATTTTGATCATTTTTTTTGTTTCGAAATTCTAAGGACATTGGTGCAGTATGAGAATTTTTTGAGGTGTTTTGATATATTTTTCTAGATTTTTATTTGTTTCTTATATTTACTAGGAAAATTTTAATTTTATGTTCTTTTTCGGACAATTACGAAAAAGAATAAAATATTGATCATTTTTTTTTGTTTTGATATTCTAAGGTCATTGGTGCAGTTTGAGAATTTTTTGAGTTGTTTTGATGTACTTTTCTTAATTTATTGAGTTTCTAACATTTACGAGGAAAATTATTTTTTTTGTTGTTTTTCAGTTAGTCACGAAAAAGAGTAAAATTTTAATTTTTTTTTTGTCTCGATATTCTAAGGTAATTGGTGCAATTTGAAAATTTTTTGAGGTGTTTTGATGTACTTTTCTTGATTTTTATATATTTCGTACATGTAGGAGGAAAAATTATATTTTTTATTAATTTTCGGACACTTACGAAAAAGAGTTAAATTTTGATCATTTTTTTGTTTCGATATTCTACGTTCATTGCTGCAGTTTGAGAATTTTTTGAGGTGTTTTGATCTACTTTTCTTTATTTTTATATGTTTCGTACATTTACGAGGAAAATATAATTTTTTTGTTATTTTTCAGACAGTTACGAAAAATAGTCAATTTTTGATTATTTTTTTGTTTCGATATTCTAAGGTCATTGGAGTAGTTTGTGAATTTTAAGAGGTGTTTTGTTGTACTTTTCTTGATTTTTATATGTTTCCTACATTTACGAGGAAAAATTAATTGTTTTATTATTTTTCGAACAATTACGAAAAAGAGTTAAATTTTGATCATTTTTTTGTTTCGATATTCTACGTTCATTGGTGCAGTTTTAGAATTTTTTGAGGTGTTTTGATCTACTTTTCTTTATTTTTATATGTTTCGTACATTTACGAGGAAAATATAATTTTTTTGTTATTTTTCAGACAGTTACGAAAAATAGTCAATTTTTGATTATTTTTTTGTTTCGATATTCTAAGGTCATTGGAGTAGTTTGTGAATTTTAAGAGGTGTTTTGTTGTACTTTTCTTGATTTTTATATGTTTCCTACATTTACGAGGAAAAATTAATTGTTTTATTATTTTTCGAACAATTACGAAAAAGAGTTAAATTTTGATCATTTTTTTGTTTCGATATT